>PVJS01000882.1:0-111640 GCA_004027185.1 Glis glis | reverse complement strand
TACTTTGGGAGGCGGAGACCGGAGGATCCGGGTTCGTGGCCAGCCTCAGCTCTCTCTCTCTCTCTCTCTCTCTCTCTCTCCCTGTCTCTCTCTCTCTCTACTTAGTGAGGCCCTCCGCAACTTCGTGAGACCCGGTTTCAAAATAAAGTATTAAAAAATAGGGCCCGGGGTGTAGCGCGGAGGTAGAACGCCCCTGGTTCAATCCCCAGTACCGCAAAAAAAAAAATGCTTGCGATGAACATTTTGCACATCCAATTTTATTCAATTGGGTGGATATTTTTGGAGGATTTATTCCTAAAAGTAAAGATACTAACTTTAAATGTATGTATACTTAAAATTTTGATAGTGACACTCTGCCCTCCAAAAACCGTGCCAATTACATGCTCCAGACAGCAGAGTTTGAAAATGCCCATATTTCCATCTTCTGCAGACATAAGGGAAAATCAATGTACTTATTTCAATTCCTATTTCTGAGAATAATAGTGAGGTTGGATTTCTTTTACATGTTTAGTCAATCAAACATACCAACACCAGTACCTTGGATTTATATTGGGCTATTATTTCTTGAGAACACAATGGTTAATGCCTATCAGTGTGTTACTCTTCATAAGAAATATGCCCTCTTAAATACTTAAATAAAATTTTTCTAATTATAAAAGACATACATGAACTACAACAAATTTTCAGATGCAGAAACTCATAAAGAATAAGGCAAAAATCACCTGTAATTCAACCATGATAACTGATATTAAGTTTTTATGTTCTATTATTTAGAGTTAGTTATGTACATATATAATATGAAATATATAGTATAGCTATTTTATACATATGGCTATAAAGAAAACATGTTTTCAAAATTGAGACCACACTGTATATATTGTTTCAAATTCTTTTTCTCCTTAATTATATATTATAAATAAATATATTGTTTTTATATTAATTAGTCTTCAAACTACAGCTATCAAATGAAAATATCATAACTGTATTAGGCTTTTATGTTATATTAAACTTATGAGTTATCTAAATTTTTTATTTAAAATAAAACTATGCTAAATATTCTTTTTTTTTTTTTTGCGGTACCGAGGATTGAACGCAGGGGCATTCTATCTCTGCGCTACGCCCCCGGCCCTATTTTTTATACTTTATTTTGAAACCGTGTCTCACGAAGTTGCGAAGGGCCTCACTAAGGAGAGTGAGAGAGACAGGGAGGGAGCGAGAGAGAGAGAGAGGAAGAGAGAAAGAGAGAGAGAGAGAGAGAGAGAGAGCTGAGGCTGGCCGCGAACCTGGATCCTCCGGTCTCCACCTCCCAAAGTACTGGGATTACAAGCGTGCGCCACCACACCCGGCTAAATATTCTTATAGATAAAGTTTGATGGCCCTCTGCATTTTATTCATATAAATTTTTGTAGGTAAAATTATTAGCTCAAGGAGTATAAACATTGTAAGTTTTGAGATTTCTACTTATATTTTAATCTATGTGTGTGTGCTTTAATAATTTGTACTCTTACAACTGATGTTTGAGCATACCCATATTTCTAAATCCCTGAAACAATAGACATGAAACCATAGTTTTTAATTGTTTACAATAGTAGGTTAAGATATTGCATTGTTTAGTGGGCATTACTATAGTTACAATTGATAGTAAGTATTTTATTGTATGTGTTCAAGTCTAACCATTTATGTTTATTCTCCATTGAATTCCCTTATCACACTCTGTTCATTTTTCTATTTAGTTGTTCTACATATTTATATTGATTCATAAAATATCTTTATATATAAGACATTAATACTAGTGCTGGTTTCTTTTACTTTTTCATATTTAGCTCTTTAGTACATATGAAATATGTAGAAGGTACAGATTTAATGTAAGCAAAAATATGTGACAATAGAAAATGAAAACAGATAGTGAAAAAATTGTCCTAAATTTAGAAATCTTGCAGTATACAAAGGCAATATGCACTCTACAGTGACATTTTTAAGTTATTAAAAATGACCATCAATAGCCAAAATTACAAGGAATTACTTTTGGGCGATAGTAGAATCAAACTAAACCAGCAGACTCTGAGAAAGCTTGAAGTACCTTAATGAAATATTCAAGTACGTATTCATTTGAATCTAATTATGTTATGGAGTAACAAAGGAAATTCAAATTTTGATGCTTTGTGAGCTTCAGCAAATACCTTCCGTGTCTGGCTTCCCTTTTTGTTATTTGTACTAATATAAAAGAGGAATAAAATGATAATAGCTACCTTACAAGGTTTTTAAAATAATTAGATCATGTAATTTATGGAAAGCATTTAAAGCCTAGGACAAAACTGTTACTCCATAAATCATCATAAGAATGACTGTTTTGGAATTATTTTTATGCTTACAAAGAAATTCTCTCTACCATTAAATCCTTCAGCAAACAAAAAGCAGTTTTACTAAAGTCTACCTCCTTTAGGAAACTCTCCTTTAAGTTAGTTTATGTCTGTTGAAAGCCTGCAGTGTATTGGTCTTTTGAGAAAGAGCAAGCATCTTTGAAGTGTTAGTGACTCAGATTGATGTGTTCCTTCCTCTTTGGTGTTCATTCTTAGCCCCTGGACAATTGAAACAGAAGAGACACGGCCCGAGGGCGTTCTTCTCCACAATGGTACTTCCACAGATTTGACCCAAGCCATACACATGGCCCCCAGTAGGCGGATTTTATTTAAATGAATGAGATTGTCCTATGTTTTATTCATGCTACAAGAATTTCAAAGCACTCAGATAGAGAGGGTAGATCAAAACACAGCTCATTGAGGACCATATTTTTATAAACTGCAGGCTGCCCTTTATGAAGTAGATATACCACATAGCGAAAGGCAGACTTTGGAAAATCTCCATGTATTTAGAGCAGAACATCAAAACTAACCAGCGATGAGCTCCTTTTGAATCTTCACTAACTACTTTGTGACTTTCATTTTTGTGCATCTCAGGCATAGCTTCCCTCACCATGTAAAAGCATGTTTTTCAAAAGAAAAAGGATGGAAATGCTGTGTTTGAGCATCATGAGATCTGGCAGCCTACCTGGACTGCCAGATCAAGAGCTTTGAGCCCCTATCCTCTGCCTGGAAAACGGTGGTTAGCTCTAAAGAGGAAAGGAAACACACCATAAAAGTCTTCTCAAGAAAACATATCTGAGACAGCGCACATAGAAAGCAGCCAACACTGCCCTTGCTCAGGATTGTTCACTTGGTTGGTTTTTCTTTCTTCTCCCTCCTCCTCCCTGCCTTTGGTCACATCACTGCTCCTTGGCACCTATATGAGAGGGGTGTGTACCCAGGGTCAGGCAGGGGAAGGAGAAGATCATCAGTCAATTTTGTGTCTTGCCGGTTGCTACAGAGGAAGAGTGGATTGAAACAGATGACCACAATAAGGACTGAGGATTATCTGTGGCTTTCAAAGGCCACTGTGCTCCCAGTGTCATGAAAACTCAGCAGTGGGCGGCAAGCTCACGCTTACTGATTCATTCACTTGGAGAAAGTGAATTTAGAAAGCACTACCATATACTCCCAAACTCAGCTCTGAAAGTAAGAGTAATGCACAGAAATGTTTCTCTCTCCCTCTCCCTCTCCCTCTCACAATTCCAGTCAGACACAATTAAAGAAAGCCAAAATCCAGCTGTTTTCAGAGTTTATTCAATATTAGGAGCATTGTGGTTTTGCAATAACAATATACAATGTGCTTTCAGAGGTGTTTTTCCGTTTAATTCACTAGCTTCTAAATGCTTGCTCTTTTATCCATATGTTTCTAGTTTGTGTACATTGAATATGTTCTAAAATGTCATTTTGCAAGAGCTATTTGATGTTCGAGAAGGCTCTTTGGTTATTGTTAGAAAGCAGAAAGCATGATTTGTTCTAGGGAAATTTTACAAGTTTGAAAAGATTGCTTTTGAGGTTTTCCTTTCCCACATTTGCCTTGATGTCTTCTAGGGAGAAAAATGGGTCCCTCCATCTGATACTACAAAGAGTCTCCACGTTGAAAATAGAAAAACAAAGTAAGAGACAGGGTTGGGAGGTGAGGGTGCTGCTGTCTTTATGAGCTGCTACTGTTCAAAGTCAACCCATGCAACGCCTTGGGAAGTACAACTTCAGCAAGGAGAGATGTTTAAATAGTGATAATGGATCACAAATACAGGAACTCTTATCTTTGGAATTTTAAAGTAGACACCAGGAAGCAGTGCAAATTTAGTTGAAGGCTTACCCCAAAGCTGAACTTTTATCTTTTATAGGTCAGTCTGTGCTTATATGCTTTCCAAATACATAACGGAGCTTTAGAGGTCTGGCTAAACTCATATAAAAATAAAACTATAACACTTCATACAAAAAAGGTCAATAATTTGGGGTAAGAGGTTTTCATTTCAGTTTTCCCATCAGCAGCGTCAGGATAATGAAGGAAGATACGAGAACATCACATGAATGCATCACAGACATCAGAATGATAAATGTTACCTTATCATTCATCCCTTCATTCACTTATCAACTCATTCAACTGTTATTCTGCTACTTGCAGTAGCGCCTCAAATTTGAAAAAGTTAAGTATGATCACATATAAAGCTCATTTTTATCATTATGCATGTAACTCTTCTCTGATTAATCCAAAGGCAACTGATAAATGGAAAGATAAAATGGCTTCAAAGTGGCAAGAAAAATTCTACTCAATAGCAAAAATTGTTCATTTAAAATAGCCCCAGGCTTTCATCTTAACCCTTACTAAACCAGTGCTCCCCATATTAATTCTGTCATCTTGGATGGACTGACTTAATGCTATTACCTCTCCATTAAAAAAATTAAGAAAACCTTTCCCACCGAGTTCTTAACATTTTCCACAGTCAGACCTTATTAGTGCAGCTTGCCTGCTTGGTTTGGATTCCCAGAATGCAGCTCCCCGTCAAGTTCATCAATGGGACTCTAGTCCATTGATTCTAAACAGTCCTTTACCTCCCTCGGCCCCTGTGCCCAGGCTCAGCAGCTCTGTCCTGGTCTCTCAGACTGTCCTTGTTCAGTCTCTGCCCAGGTCATTTCTACTTAGGCAGCAGTCTGGGCATTCAGTTTTTCCTTCTTTTAAATGTTTTCCTTCTATCAAAAGTTCTTGATTTTCATTATTTTTTTTCTTTTTTGGAAATTTTAATTAAAACAATTTTTTATTGGCCTATTAGTATCATGGTGGAGAAAGAGGAATGAAGGACCAAACATTCCCCTCACCCCCCCTTTCTTTTTTGTTTACATAGTGCCTAAGCTGCATGATACAACTTTTTAATAACAACTTTGGGAAAACTCTCAAGTGCTATATGGCATTCATTGGCTTCTATGATGAGAAACACACTGCTTAATTAACATATGCATCTCCATTCACACAGCATTATGTGTATTCCCATATATTTTATTGGTGCATTATAATTATACATCACAGTGATGTTCAAAGATATACATATACACATGACTTAGAGTATTTCCCACCTGAATCCCTGTCCTTCTTCCCCATACATGTTAGTGAGATTGGAAGTGATAGCTTTATATATAGACCTAATGTTATTTGATCTGTTTCCTTCCTCAATTATTTTTCCTCCTCCCACACCCTCCCCCAGTCCCCTCTTATTATTCTACTGCTTTCTCTTCTCATTAAAAAAAAAGCTTCTTGATTCTCTTAGTACTCTACTTTTACCATTTCTAAACACCTAATTGGGCCAATATCTTTACATTTAATAACAGAAATGCTTTCCCTTGAAGATTTTTCTAAAGACCATGCCCCTTAGCATTCATTTTTATTTCCTTCCAAACTTTTAGAACTCTCACTTAAAACTATATTTATTTGACCTTCTTTTCTAACTATGGACCTTATAAAAATTAGGAGCATACTGACTATTTTGACTTTGACTTCCTCTACATTTTGCATAATACCTGGCAAATAATACCTGTCCATCCTAAATACTTATGTGCTGAATAAATTCATGTGTCCATCCATCCGTGCATCCTCCGTGCATCTAAGATTTACTGAGCCAGATGTTGTGCTCCATAATGGAGGCCATGACAGACCCAGGGGAATATCATTAGGGCCAAGTGGGCCTCTTGATGCCCTTCAAATCACACTCCACTGGCAGCTGCCTCCACCACTTGTGCGGCCAGCCTGGGACAAAGGTTAGAGGGTGAAGCAAGAGCAAGGACAGAGCTCACAAATCACTGGCTCCTGACACTTGCAACAACTCTGAAAGCATGCCAAACTCATACCTTCAACTTCAAGGCTCTAGAGCTCACCCTGCTAAGAAGGCTTTTGACACTCTAACCCCATCGCTTCCTCCCCCACTGCTGACTCGGGATGATTGGCAGCTCTTCGGATTGATCTTCTAGGAAATGGGGAGAAAGTCTCTAGGTCAGAGTCCTAAGGCTCTGGAATTCCCTCCTCCTCAAGTTCTGCTTTCTTCTACATAGGGGAACATAAAAAAAAAAAAAACACACCTTTTACTCCTGTAGCCTACAATGACATATGAGTGTCAAAACCTTCAGTGTTTTCTGGACCTCTCTCCCTCCTTCTGCAAGTGGGTACTAATTGCTTTGATGGCTAAAACTGTCTTGTCTAAAAAATAAGGTGCTCATTTGAACTTCTGAAAAAGGAGACTGTCTTAAAGAGATGAAATCAACTAAAACCTTCTCATGTTGTATTAATTATACATAAAAGTAACTTTTAGATTATGCCTAAAATATCAGACTACATGACCTGGCACAGTGAACAAATAGAAAATGTGGTAGTTTCTTCTGTTACCACAAATGTACAGTTAATAAAAATATTTAACTATTTCATATTAATCAAAGTGCAAGGGTTTTTTTTAAATGGGACTTTAGTAATTTGTGGTTAAGTTTCTCAAAAAAGTTTCCCAGTTAACATTTTTTCTTTTATATAGTATTAAGCTTTTCAGCTTCATAAAATATGTAGTTGTTTGTGCCAATTAATTCCTATTTAAAAAAATTTTTATATACTTTTTTTATGTTTTTATTGGTGCATTGTAGTCTCACATCACAATGAGTATCAGTTTGGTGCTAACATACATGCACACAGCTCTTGGTGTCCCCCCCCGCCTCCCCCCTACATGTAGCACTGAGAATGATGTTGGTATAATCTCATATATACACATTGTTTATGACAGTAATTCCATAGATTCACTACTTTCTTACCCTTCCCCTTCCCTTGTACCCCTTCCCTTGCACCACTGAGGGTTCTCCATTGTCATTGGAGTACCTTTTGTGTCCCCACTACTCCCTAAATTGCGCATATTAATGAAAACATATGACCCTTCATTTTTTGTGATTGGCTAATCTCATATAACATAATGTTCTCCAGATCTTTCCATTTTCTTGCAAATCCTATTTAAAATTTTTGAAAACCTCTACAGCCATCTCATATTACTTATGTCATGAGAAAAACAAAACTATGTCCATGAACCTGAACAAAATCACAGTATATTTAATTATTAAACAAGGGGTTCAGAACTCACAATCCTGAAGTTTTGATTGAATTATTTGACAAATATTTAAATGTATGGTTTATAAAATGCAAAATGTAAGAAAACTTAACACAATTCCACTGTTTTTGTTTTTACCCAAGAAGATAATGTCTAGATATGCACGTGGTAAAAGAGAAAGGACACTAAATTTATCAGTTTCAATTTCTTAAAATAATGGCTTACGAATGGCGTTTTTACTTCTATGTTGACTCCAATTTATTTCAGTGCTATTGTACAATTTTCAAATACCATCTAAGAAAATCAACTAAATATAATTCACATGAATAATGAAATAAACATGGTTTGGTATGGGTTTACTCTTAATTTTAAAATATGTACCTTTAGTCCCCTGCTATGTATCAGGCATTTTTATCTCACCTGTATCATTCAATAAAATTGTTGAAGAGGCTTCCAAAAATAAGCACTAAACAAATTCAGGGCAAAATATACATAAATAGTACTAACATACAAGATTGTATAGAAAATTTGAATGTAAGTAAGCAGGTAGAAAAATAATCCTGTAGTTAAGATTGGGCCTAAAGCTAGTTTTTCTGTACTTGTATGTGGGTGGGACCACCAGAGAGGGCGGAATGCTTCCTTTTGATGTTAGAACAGGGCTTCTGAACTTTGACACTCGTGACACTGGGACTGAGCAATTCTTCTTGGTGGGGAGATGTCCTTTGCGTTGTAGGATGCTTAGCATCCTCCTTGTCATCCATTCACGGGATGCCAGTAGTACCCCCCAAATTATGACAATCGAGAATGTCTCCAGCAATTCCTTACTATCCCCTGGGAGGCAAAATAGCCCATAGTTGAGAACCAGCACCTGTCAAAAACAGGCTTTCTAGGCAAACAAGGGGAGGTTTTCCCACAGGCTTCAGAAAAATATCTTCTAAGATGAATTTGAACTAAATTGCTTGGCCATACCTAACTTAATCATTGGCAAGATTATAAACACTTTTGTTAGGGCTAGTTGAGTCAAATTTCTCACAATGCGTGTTGGGGTCAATTTCTCTTGAATTCTATGCATTATATAAGGAAGGGCAGATTCCTGAACAAAATCAGGGCTCTATTTGGAAGAAAGAAAGAGATACTGAATTCAGTTTTGGCAACCAACACTCACAAGGCAGTTCTTGTGAATAAACAAGATTTATTATTCTGATACATATATTTGAAAGAAGCTACTAAACAGACATTTCTTATAGAGAAAAGACTGAGAAATGTGGTTGGCTCACTTATTTAAATCTTTATTGAGCATATCCCATATGCTTGGCCACTGAGTGCAAAGACAAGGTAGTAAATAAGAGGGATACATTCCTGCCTTCATAGAATCTATGCAACACGTGAAAGGGATCATTACAAAAAGTTGATGAGTAAGCCGGGCGTGGTGGCGCATGCTTGTAATCCCAGTACTTTGGGAGGATCCGGGTTCGCGGCCAGCCTCAGCTCTCTCACTGTCTCTCTATCTCTCTCTCTCTCTCTCTCTCTCTCCCTCTCCTTAGTGAGGTCCTCCGCAACCTCGTGAGACCCGGTTTCAAAATAAAAGTATAAAAAATAGGGCCGGGGGCGTAGCGCGGAGGTAGAACGCCCCTGTGTTCAATCCCCGGTACCGCAAAAAAAAAAAAAAAGTCGAGGAGTATTGTGCCACCGGGTGCCATGAGATTCTAACTTCACTTTGCCTAAGAATCAGGGAAGTTCACCATGTTAATCACATGTTAATATAGCAAGTACCTGAGATAATCAACTTGTAAAGAGAAAGGTTATTTTGGCTCACACTTTCAGAGGTGTCCATCTACGCTTGGTTGGCCCCATTGCTTTAGGCCTGTGGCAACACATCATGCAGAGTAAAACCTCTCTCTTCATGGCCATAAAACCAAAAACAGGAGAGGAAGGGGCTGGGTCCCTTTATCCCCTTAAAAGCCAGGCTTCCAATGACTTAAGACCTCCACTGGGCCTCACCTCTTAAAGGTTCCACAACCTCCCTATAGTGCCAAGCTGAGGACCAAGCCTTTAACACAAGGGCTTTGCAGGACATTCCAGGTCCAGACTATAGCAGCCTCTCTTGGATTTCCCTGCTGGGTTCACTCCCTAGTCCCAGTAAGGGGAAAGTGGGTCCTCAAGCCTTGCACAGTGGCGCACACCTGTAATTTCAATATTTGGGTAGAATGCCATGGGTTCAATCTGCAGTACAAAAATAAATAAATAAATAAATAAATACATAGAAAGGAAGAGAGAGAGAGAGAAAGAGAGAGAGAGAGAGAGAGAGAGAGAGAGAGAGAGAGAAAGAAAGAAAGAAAGAAAGAAAGAAAGAAAGAAAGGTATATGGCTCATAGTAGGTACTCATAAGTATTTTTGAATGAATGAATAAATGGATGCTAATGTATTAAGTGCCTACATGGGCCAGGCACTATCCTATATTTTAAGAATAAAGCCGTGAACAAACTAGTGGGAAGAAACAGTTAACAATCAAATAAATAGAGCTCAGAATGCAATTTTTTCTGTTATTTTTACTTGGTTGGAGGAGGGAGTTCCTCCTTCAGGGAGTTCCTGGAGGAAACAGTAGCAGGCATATAACTCCCTATCCCATTTGCTTTTGGGTATTTCAGCCTGTGGTGACTTTAAGTTGCAAATATAGTCTTAATTTAAATATTGCGTGACCAGTCCTAGGTGATGATTAAAACTTTAAATTTGACTTACTCTTAAATCTTCTTCCCTGTCCCCTAGCAACACCTTCAGGCTGGAAGGCAAAGACCCTTCTAAAACTTCTGAGCTTGTCTTCTCCAGACTTCAGTAGAATTGACAACTAAGAAAGTCAAGCAATGGGGGGCTAGGGGACAATGTTGAAACTAGTGTGAAGTAAGTGAGTTATAAGCCTCAGGCACTAACTTTAGCCAAAAATCTTAGTAGCCAGAATAATAACATAGAGTGAAATATTAAATATTATTTATAAATTTTATATTAAATTAACAAATATCAATGAGTATGAAAATATTTTATTAAAACATTTTTCAAACAAAAATAATTTTTAAAATCCATGATGAACAAAATACTAAACTTTTAAAGACGGACAAGATCTGTGACAGTACCTTGGTAAGCCACATTGGATCTTGTGGCAAAAGAAAAATAATCAGTGATATTAAGGCTGGGCTGTGAGCTTTGTGAAACATTTTTAGAGATATTCTGTAGTTTGAATGGTAAAGATTGGTGATTGACTAGAAGTGGCAAGGTACACATAGTCACCCAATTATTGAGAGAGGGGAGAGGGAGAGCTAAATAGGCTTGATGGTGAAAGTAAAATCAGGAACAATGATGGTCAAACAGAGATTGCAGTACTCAAAAATCTCCATTGGATCCTGACCTACAAAGGGCACTTGTTACACAGGTACAGGGTTAGGGTGAAAACTTTAACAGCATTAGTTGCTTTGCCAGGACCCTCAATATAGCCTGAAGGCAGAATGCTTCACAATGGCAATTCTCGGGATCTGGGTGGGAAGGAGTAGAAGGGGACCCAGAACAAGGAGATCCAAACACACAGCTTAGGAGAATTCACTTTGATCCAAGGACTGAAAGTCAACTAGCTAAAGAAATGCATGAACCACATGTCCTTACAATTATTGTATTTTTCTTTCACATTGTTTCACTCAATCAACTTTTTGATAAAAATCAAACAACAGACTGGTTGAGGTTATCAGCTTTAGCACAGGCTGAGAGGTCAGGCATTTGTGCTGTAGATTAAGGGCAGATATATACCAACTGGCTGGACAGTGGAATTGACATCCTTTTTTTTTTTAAACATTATAGGAGCCTAGTGTTTTGTTAGGGATCACCTATGAATAGATAGCATGATGCCCATGGCTATAATATATATTGCTGTAAAAATTTTGAAAACAGGATTTTTCTCACCTGAATACAGAAAAATATCAATATTCTAACAACAAAATACCTGATTATAAACAACATGTTTGGGGGGCATGTCCTTTAGGATGAGTTGCGATATGTAGTGGTCAATTACTAAGTGAATCTACCTAATATGTGGACATGATAAATTATATTTGTGGAAATAGTGTAAAGAATCCTGGTGTTAGTCAATCTTAAGCCATTCTATCTAAAATCTGTTCAGTAACAGAAGCTTTTGCTCACTAATGTTAGTCCTAGCAAGTTAATAATTCAGGGTATGTGGGGGAGAGATAAAAATGTTTTCAAATATAATAAAATAAACATTTCAAAACATTATAAATCAATTTCAGCAATAGTCTTGGTCACAATTTCCTTAAATTCTTATAATAATTGGGAAGATGTGACTAATAACTCTTAGTTTTCTGCTCTAGGATATAAACTATTGAGATAAATTAAGATGAACAAAACCTCTTTATGTGTTTTGTCTTACTAAAATTTTGTGATATGCCATAGATATTAGTTAAACATATATACTAATTAGCCATAGAAATGAATTAATTTCCTCTGTGTTTTGGGGAGGAAATGCTGATTTGCATGAATTACTTGTAGCTGCATTAAAGGTAATTTTCTCAGAGGACAATTTTCTTTGTTAATCTGTGTGTCAACGTGTGTTTTAGAGCGTTTTCTGTTTAAAGATTTTCAAACTATGAATAATGATCAATATGTGATGAATCTATCAGAATTGAACAGAAAGCACAGTCTGTTGGCTCTAAAGGAAATTTCTCTGAAGCTGATACATAATGTTTCTTTTAGCATCCCATTCATCAGAATTGAGCCACATGGCTTTACCTGTTTGAAAAAATAGACTAGAAAATGTAATTGTTTTCTCTTTTCTTATAAGGCGGCCCTAGGCCCAAAAAAAAAAAAAAAACAGAGTGGGGAGCTTAATTCTGAGAAAGCAGATAATGGGATAGGGACTAGCAGCTTTAACCAAACCAGGCAACTTCATAATGTCATCTGAATTAACATCAACCTCTGAGAGCTGGCATAGCATCTCCATCTTACAAGGGCCTATCTGGGAACTAACTTCCAAATGAAGCATAATCCCACTGTAAATATTAACTTAAATCTTTAAAGTATGTAGACATCCCACTTGTCTGCTAAAGGGAAGACATCTGTGAATAACTACCAGATAGGAGAGGCGGCTTGAAGAAAGGGCAGAGTCTGACAGTCACCTTCCACGGAGCTGCCACTCTTCAAATTTTGTCAAACTGGTTCCAATATTAGTACTTTTGAACACACTAGACTCATTATCATAGAATGCAGGGCTAAAATATATTTCTTGTTGAAATTTTCATTCTGAGTGGTTGCTGAACTAAGTGGTTATCAAATCCAGTTTTCACTGTCCTGATTGAGGAATGCGGGTTGCATCATTCAAAACCAGCATGATTTAAAGATATCCTGTATAAAAGGAGTAGTGCTAAATTTAGTTGTTTGTTGCTGATTCTGTTCACCATGATTATATGGTAAAGTATACATGGACATGCCACACAGAAGGGGTTATGTCTAAGGGAAGGGCTTTCTTATAGAGCAAAATGTTTGAGCAAATTTAATTGTGAATGGAATGAAAGAACTCAGTAACTTCTAGCATTATCTAGGCTGGTGTTTAGAGTCAACATAGATTTCTTTCAGTACATTCTACCCTAAGTGAAAACCATTGATAATTTTATAAAATGAACCTGAACCCTTTCAAAGACCATACTCAAGTTTCCCATTGTAGAGCTTTGTATGTCAGCCTAAGAATATGAGTTTATTAAGGTATTCCCACAGCCAGAAAAGGTTTACTTTACCCATTTAAACCTTACTCCAATGGATATCAAGTATCTCTTGTGTTCTGATACATGATGTAATTTAAGGCTGAAAATGCCCATGATCTGCTTTAGCCAGAAAGTTAAAAATCTTTTTCAATGGAAGGAATAGAATATGTCATGAAGCAGGTGAAGGCGATCCACAACTTGGCCCTTTCTAGACAGACAATGAAAAGAGACTCATCTGCTCTCATTAGATGGCATCAATAATCCAGTGCATTTTAACATATCAAATCCCTTCCAAGCTTGAAGCCAAGCCTTCCCTACACACAGCATTAGGCAACCATGATGGGCTCCCTCCTACAATGTAACGATGATAGAACTGTGGAACAATCGTTTGCAACCATGGACTAGCGGCTAGGGGACACCAACGATTCATATATATGTACACACACACACACACACACACACACACACACACACACACATGCACACACTGGGGATTGAACCCAAGAGACAAGAGAGGGAGGAATTTCACTTAATTTATAATCATGGGGTTTCCATTGTAAATTCCTGATAAGAGGAAGTTGTGATAGAGCTGTATCTCCTCCGAGAGAATGATCTGCTCTCAGCGTGTCAGGTGGAATGGATGGAAAAGCCAGTTAGAAGCTACCACCATTGATATGCTACAGCTCCAGGAACTTCCTAACTCTTCGTAGAACTCAGAGACAAGTGAGAGAAAGGCAATGCTGTCCTTAGTTATGGTTCAAGTTACGATTTTTCAGCTTTCCAATGTTGCAAAAGTGACATACTTTCAGAGGAAGCTAATACAAACTTTGAATTTTGATCTTTTTCTGGTTTAGCAACACATAGAACAACACTCTCGCCATGCTGGGCAAAGGCAGTGAGCTGCAGCTCCCCGTCAGCCATTGGGGTAAATGACTGATACTCTGTAGTAAACTGTGTGGTCGGCAATTTTTGGATACAGGTATTCAATAAATTACATGAGAGACTCAATGCTTTATTATTAAACAGACTTTGTGTTAGATGATTTTGCCCAACTCTAGGCTAACCTCATTAGTGTTCTGAGCATGATTAAGGTAGGCTAGGCTAAGCTATGATGTTCAGTAAGTTAGATGTATAAAATACACTTTCAACTTATTAGATTGTCAACTTACAATGGTTCTACCAAAACATAGCTGAATTGTGAGTGAAGGATCATCTCTGCTAATACTTGTCAAATTGTTCTCTTAGACGGATGACTTCCAGCGTTAGCATTCAAACTCAAATCTCCTTCAATCAAAAATCTCTCCAGATCAGTCTTCCCCATCCCGTTATTTTCACTTCTGGGAAGAAAAGTGCGCATCTGTCTACACTTATATGTTACCTCTTCTTCAAATTGATTGTGAACATCCTACAAGCAGCCAAAGGGGGCTATTGGCAGCAAGACTACATCATCTTCTTTCATTAAAGAAAGCTGCAAATTCATCTCTGGGAATCAAATCTGGCCAGGAAAGATCTTAAGGGCACATTACTCTCTCTCTTCAATATGAAGCAAGAAGGGAGAACATGAGGCAGAAAGGTTTTGTGACAATGAATTTGATCAGTTCGATTCAATCTCAAGCACTTTAAACAGACTCTATTTTAAACACTATCAGCATTTTTAAATTGTGTAATTCTCCAATGTGAAATGAGGGCCTCAGGAGACGTGGTTATCCCTAGAGTTCTGAAAAAATGGTAAATACATCAACCAAGGCAGATAGAAATGTTTGGTCTCTGCAAATTGGCATTTCAATGTTTATCTTTTGGACACATATGACTTCAGATCATTCACTAGAAATTAAAATCTCACAGCCTCTTCCAGAGACAGAAGCACTATGACACACTTTCCTTTTTATGTGAAATGCATAGTAATCAGGTATTTATTTGTTTTTATATTAGAAGGAAGATTGAAACTTGTTAAAGTCAAGAGCATAAGACAAAATATGCAGCTAAGATAATTGAATCAAATCAAATGAAAAATGTTTTACTTTTTTTCCAGATAACCCCCTTCCACAATTTTACCACTTTCCATGATAATTTTATTTAGCTGAGGCTACTATAAGCTTTTTACGCCAAAAGTATTGCAGCTGTTTTTCTTTACACAATATCAACAAAATCTGATGAAAGAACTTTAGAAAAACTGGGCACAAGTGTGTCTGTGTTCTCTTTGTTGAGATGATACCAAGTTCCTTAATAATTATATGTCATCCACTGAATTTGGTATTGGCCTGAAATAACCCAGCAGATTTTATGGACATTTAGCTCATTTGGGTTGGCAATTCCCAAGCTTGTCTAGTTATTCGCAGAAAATCATAAGGATGAAGTGCAGCATTTGCTTATATACCTTAAAACTACTTGAAAAATCCAATACGAAAGATAGTGAAATTTTTCAAACTCATGACTTTTGAAGGAGTAAATAAAGAAATAGTTCATATGTAAATGACAAGGGAGAAAAAAGTGATAAAACATCTGGCTTTTGAAAGATGGGAACTTTGCATTCACTCTAGAAGCTAGCTAGCATTTTGCTCGTATAATGAAAGTCAGCTGAAACCAGGCAAAGATAAAATATTGAACTCTGTCATCAACCATGAAGTGCTCTAGCCCTTCCTTCAGCCTTCCTAATTAATAGAAATTTGTTTCTATTCAGAAAAAGCTGCAGAACCACGTGAGGATAGCAATTCTTCCAAAATAAAGAGAAAAGAATGGCCTCTGGAATTTATATATTCAGTTCTTTGCACAAAAAGCAAACAGATATCTTTTATTTGTGACATAGAAAGCTAAACAAGTACCCTAAAGCCAAGAACTAATTCATAAATTTATCAATAATGTATTTTCTAAATCTAAATCAGTCATGATCCCTCCCTTTCATTCTGTCATGCACACATATGGAGAAAGATATGGAGGGATTTCAAAACAAAGAGAGGGAGATGATAGGGTTCAGCATGTCCTGAACACCATATTTTGATAGGGTTCAAAATATGGTACCTTAGTATTTGAAGAAACTCCAGAAATAAGAATGTCTCTGAACTCCTCTCCTTCTCCTCTGAAGCAGGCCATAAAAGAATTCTCTGAACTTCCTCTGATGTAGGTCATAAAACCTTCATTCCAGAGTTGCCAGCCCTATACCCAGAGGAAAGGAACATCCCCGTTCCCAGAGGCATAGAGATGCCAAGAGGAATCTGAACAAACAGGACCTGCTCAGTTCCCCCAGTTTATTACCACCAGATAATGCCCTTTTGCCCTCCCATCCCATTTCTCTAAGACTACCCATTCTTCGTCAACCTAAGCCTAAAAATACTCATTTCCCTGTTATTTTTGGATCTTCATTTCTACAGGTTCCTATGTCACCCTAACATTTATTAAATAAAGTCATATGCCTTTTTTCCTATTAATCTGTTTTAATAAATTGAGACTAACAATCCTCCATTAGAAAGATAAGGAGAGAACATGCAAAATGACCCAGCAAGACAAACTTCAACCCAGCCAAAGCCTTAGATTACTTCAAAGCTTTTCTTGTGAATCAAAAAAATCAGGTACCTGGGTTAGACTGACTTCAGCAGGTTTTATAGGATAATGTATTTTAGTTACAATTGCAGATTGAATATCCCTTATCTGAAATGCTTAGGACCAGAGTGCTTTTAAATTCAGATTTTTTTTATTTTGGAATATTTGCATATACACAGTGAAATATCTTGGAGATGGAACCCACGATGAACCCCTAACAAAAAAAAATTCATTTCTGTTTCACATGCTCCTCATACACAACATCTGAAGGTAAAATTGAATATTATATTTTTAGTGTGCCCTTATTTTCACTTCATCCTGTCACATGAGGTCGGGTGTGAAATTTTCCATTTGTGGCATTGTGTCACTGCTCAAAAAGTTTCAGATTTCAGAGAATTTCAGATTCCAGATTTTTGGATTATGGATTCTCAACCTGTCATCACATACTGTACTCCTATGCTATGCCAATCACTATGCTAAGTATTTTACATTTATGAATTAATTTAATCTCTACAATAATTTCCTGAGTAAATATGTGCCCATTTTATAGATGAAGAGGAATTTTAGGCTTACTGAGGATCAGGGCAGGAGCAGGATTTCAATTCAGGTTTGACTCAGACTCCAAAGGCCATTAACCATGAAGCTATCACAGAATACACAGCATGATTGTTTTTGTGCATTGATAATTGCCTGTGGCTCCTAACAGTTTAGTTGACAAGTAATTAATTATTCATTTGACTTTGCCATCTTAAATCATTCACATTCATAATTATTTACAGGTGTAAAAAAAAGGACTTGCTAGAGACCTGCTAACATTCAAGATAATGCCTCTGATGAGCAGCTGAGGAAAAACACCCGCGGGGGCTTTGCTCAGCCCCAGTCCAAATGTGAAAATAATCTTTAATCTGTATAGTTATATACTGGGCATGACACAGCCCATGAATCTAAGGGGGAAAACAATAGATAAATAAATAAATAAATAAATAAATAAATAAATAAAATGCTGTAGCTTCATTCTGAGAAGGACTCAGTAGAATTTACTATTATGATTGCACATATTCAAGGCAAACATCTCAGATTCATTGTTAGTCACTGGTATCTTCTCTATTAACTTGACTTTTCTATTCATAAGCCTGGTAAAGTAAATTGTTAAAGGTGTGTACATTACCAGTCAGGTGGAGAAGAAGAGCTTCAGGTTTCACACCCTCTCACACCTACACTACTCTTTTCGTCAACCCTGGAGGAGCAGGGAGCTGACCAAAACTTTTGTTTTCATTCTGTCACTTAGATCATCACTCATATATGGTCCACGGAGAATGAATCACAAGGTATTTGTTTTTGAGATCTCCTTTCGTTACAAAAGGACACACAAGTAGTTCAAAAAATTAAAAATCTAAGTTTTTATAATCCTAATCCTTTTTAGCTCTAGAAAGATGCCCATCAATATAAAAACATATGCATATGTATTAAGTCCTTATACTACCAATCATTAAAAGAAATGATCATATGGAAATTTTACTTATTCTTTAATACTCCCAACCTTTATATTTATTAATACATAAATTATGAATATGCAAAAAGTGATCTTGAATGTTTAATTATGTAAATTTGCCCAGAATAAGTCTTCTATTTGGAATTTTTCTAATGGTCATAAATTCTGGTAATTCAATCTCAATGGTTCTTATAGAAATAGCAAGACAATATTCTTCTTTATTTTGACAGAGTACAATTTTATCTATTACTGGATATCATTTTTAAAAAAATTTCTATTATATCAAGACTATTGGGAATGCATGGGAAGGTAAACGGTATATCCATTATTTTTCTAATAGCTGCCAGTGTTTCTCATTGTGAGTGAAAAATTGTCTTCTCTCCTCTCATCCAATAACAATGGAAGCAATATTAGTCACAGTTTGCATGGAGATCTGCCAATAAAAGAAAGTTAAATAACATTTTTCTCCAAGCCTAATAAAAATGTCCAGTGGACTTTTGTAAGGATATAAAGTATGACTGAAGATACCAGCCAAAACCGAGTAAAACTGGAGAAAAGAAAAGGAAAAGGCAGTAAAGTCTCACTTTTTCTGTATCACTTACAAGACTCCTAAAGCCACATGGAGGAATAAGAGAAAATCAACTTTGGTGTCTCTGTCAACCCTCTCCCAAACTACGAAAGGGAAAGAAAACCTCCTTCCCCATCACCAGCAGACAAAAGAGGAGTCTTGCTGGTAAGGTTAGCATCTGTCAATATCGGGCCTGGTACAAAAGCAGAGCCGCTCTTTGAATTGTTTGCTTAATAAGATCTCCTGGTGAATGGAGCATATCTGCAGCTTGGGGTTTCACAAGGAACACAATACTGCATTATTTTAGATAGGAAAGAGGTTTGTTTCAGCAAAGAAAATAAGAAATGGTAAGTTTCTCGTTTTTCTTTTTTACAATTTGTTTGCATTGAAAACAAAATACATTCGTGAAGCATTGCCCATCAGCATGAGAACCCATGTATTTTGTCCCAGCCACCTGATTTTTCTCTGGGATGTTCTTATCTGTACTGGCTGCCACTCACCATTTGTGCGCCGCTTCTGGACCACTGCTATAGAATTTTAATGAGTTCCACGTTAAGCACCTATTAGAATTCATTCTTTGAGAGTCATTCTATAGGGAGCAAAGCCTGTACACCCTTCAAAAGTTTACTAATATCGTCTACTGCGAGTGAAAATAATTTCTCCAAATTTTTAAGGGTAATCCCAAGAAACATGTTAACTTAAACTAAATCTGGCCTGAGGATGCCTCTGCAGTTGAGTCCCCACACAAGGAACTACAGCTTAACTTAGTACATAAACTAACTGAAAGCCTAATTTAGCAGTATACTCTTGTAACAAACAGTTGAGTCCCCATCAATTACAGCAGCTGAGCTTCAGTCAATCGCAGGTGGC
Source organism: Glis glis (assembly GCA_004027185.1). Classification (NCBI taxonomy): domain Eukaryota; kingdom Metazoa; phylum Chordata; class Mammalia; order Rodentia; family Gliridae; genus Glis; species Glis glis. The sequence goes on along the minus strand of PVJS01000882.1, from coordinate 91,940 downwards.
CAACTGAATCAAATAAGGCAAAACTCAGAGCTGTAACTAATTAAATTGTTCTGTACCTCACTTCTGCTTTCTGTCCATAAATGTTGTCTCACCCTGTTGCGGGCCAGGATTCTTGGAACCTGCTCTGGTTCTGAGGGCTACGGGATTTGTGAACCGTTCTTTGCTTAAATTCTGTTAAATTTAACTCGTCTAAAGTTTTTCCTATTCACAAATGTAGAGCAATTACTTGCGTCTCCTGAAAACTCTGCATTCAGTTCCAGATGCTTGGCTTCCTACGTTAATTACAAGAACTATAATTTATTATACATGTGCGTGGCACACAATCTGATACCCTATTTAAGCATATCCAGGACCTGCGAGGGAGGTATTACTTTCTGATGAAACTGGGGATCGAAGTGTTTGTGCATTTGCCCAAGGACATGCAGTTATAATTCCAACCTGATCTCTCCATAAAACTCAGGCTCTCTCATTATACCACATCGCGGTTGCCCTGTAATGTTTGCAAAATAACTTTGGCTTTTTAAAAATAACTGTTACAAAAGGATAAGTATGTTTCTGGAGTCTATGAAACCTATTATGGCTAAATTCTGAGTCCAGCTGATACTGGGCTTGTTTTCTTGGTCAGGTGTCAAAGCTTGATTCAAGGTTTCAGAGCATCTTTCTGTAGCTTTTAACATGATCACCTGGTCTAATTTACACCTTTTACTTAACCTAAATCACCATATGAACCGCCCAAGTTGGTATTTAAATGTTACTTGGAAAATAAAAACATAGAATAGTTTTACTCAAATATATATCTCTAAGAAATTTGAGTATCTACATGCCAATGTAAAAGATTGTATAGTAAATATTTTTGCAGAAAAGTTTATAGTTACCCAGTGATTTCAGGTTGTATATATAGGAGAATTGAGCAATGTATTTCTTGTCCCATTTTTCAAAAGGAATTAATATTATTTTTACCAAAGGCTTTACAAAGATTAAAGCGCTGATGTGTTGGAGCCTGCTCATGCTTCTGCGAGGGAGCTTGTATGTGCATATCTCTTCTTCGATCTGTGTTCAGTAACATCAAATTGGTCACTTGAAATTGGCCATTCCGCCCACCCTGGAAATTGACAGATTGCAAATGATGCCTGCTTTCTCCTGCCCCTATTCAGATCTAGTTATTAAACATTCATCAGCACAACACTGATGAAAGGAAATAACACATTATAACGGGTACCGAGGTATGCTCTCATATCTCCAGGTGCAGGGAGAGCTGTCTGCTGATGGCTCACAGCTGCACCTTCTCTGTGAATTGCCCTTATCTGAAGGCTATTGCTGTGTTTAGGATTATATCCCTTCCACCTTAGACAGCTTGGTGGATATGAAGTTACAAAGGCCTGGGCCCCAAATGGCCATTCCAGCTCCACAGCTCCTCGTGGGATTAGCTCAGAGCTTTGCTGCAGCTGCATCATGGTTGAACTTTTCCCTTTGCCCAGTTCTACTTCCCTCTCTTATTGATGTCACTGCTAAGAACAGACCCCCCAAAACTGTCAGCACAAATATCTCTCTCCCAGAGTCTGTTTTCCAGGGAACCTGACCTAGACATACATGGAACCTTACCTGGCACATAGCAATCACTAAAGGTTAGGTGTCAATAATATAGTAGTAATCATTCTTGAACTGTACCTTAGCTTGTAACCAAGTAGTTAGAGATAGAGGGAAATGGTTTCAGGTGACTTTTCCTCTTTTTAAGTTGAAAGAAGACTCTGCTATGGACAACAATAACAACAAGATAACAGCTGTCTATGGTCTTAGTTAACTTTTCAAAATGCTTAATTAATTTATTTATTTTGCACTTTTATTGGTACATTGTAACTATACATCATACCGAAGCATAGAGCGATGGGAACACACACGCACACACACGGTGCATTTCCCTGTGCATCCCACCCTCCTCCCTCCACTTTCATGCGCATGTCTTTGAGACTGGCACTGATCCTTTCATATACACACATAGTGTCACTTAAACTGTTACCTTCTTTACATCTCTACCCACCCTCTTCCCTTCCCTAAACCCCCTCCATCACTCCATTGAAATCTCCGCTCTCCTATCTGAGGTCTTTTTTGCTAAATTTAAATCAAGTATTTTTTGGGGGGAGGCAGACAAAAGAAATTCAACTCTCTTTAAGAGTCAGAAAAAATGGCTAAACAACTCAAGTAATAAAAGAATTCAGGAGCTTATCAAATGCAGGTTGGTGATCCTTAAACACATTTGATTTCTAACTAAGAAGTCACTGCCCCCTGGAGTGTCTGTATAATATGAATGCAAAATTGAGAACACTGCAGTTCTGAGAAGAATGACTGAGAGGATGTTTCTTCAGTAATCTGACTAGCTGATAAAACCTTCTTTGGTCAATTTCCAAAAGAAAAAAAATTCAGTGTGATGATCAAGCTGTTGCCCTCCTGAGACTAGATAGGACCTAAGCATAATGTATCTCTAGAGACGACTCATACAAACCACAGCTGAAAAATCCTGGGCTGTCATTCAGAGCCATCCAGGAAAGCAATATTCTGTGTACATTCTTAGTTATGCATGGATGTCATGATGACTAATTCTATTTGGAATCATGGAACCCTGTAAGGAACTTTTCAAAATTAATTTCATAATATCAAATATTGGTCATTTATTAGAATAAAACATCTCATACACATTAGAATTACCATTTTTAAAACTTTCCCTTTAAAGCTTCCTTTTCCTTTTCATGCTTTGAAAAAATCCCATTAAAGCAATATCATCTGGTTTCTGATTTCTGGTGTGAAATTCAGGCTCAGCAATATAGTGACTATAAGCTGCTATCGGCTGAATCTACCTTCATTTCCTCCCGTTCATTTGCTTACTATGTTAATTTATTCAGACAACTCTGGGTGAGACATTATAGAGGCACTCAGGAAAATGAGAGAAATAAGAAAAGTCATTTTTCTTACAAAGCCTTTATTGTTATGGAAGACACACACACATATAAAGAAGTAAATCCAATTCAAAATAGAGGCAACTTAGTGGCTATCTTCAGATCACGCCTGCTTACTTTGGTAGATAACGTCATCCTACTCTTCCACCTCCTTTATCCTCATTATCCTTTCCATGTGGCTCTGTTGTGGGGACCGGTCACAGAAACCAAATCCCTGGACATATCTTTGAGTTGAACCTATCAGAGGCCTATGCTGAGATTCTCAACCAAACTTTCTTGCCTTTGGGACCTGGAAGGGTGGGAATGGGAGGCTATACACAGTTATTTTCCCACTTCTGGAATAACAGAGCCAAGGCAAAAAGACATTAAAATGGTTTTCAAGCTTAATCCATGAGACCTCGAGAGCTGATGCCCATAGCTGATCTGGGGAGCAATCTGTGTATCCTGTCCAACAAACTTGAATCTGGTTTCTCCAACTTTCAATAGAAGGGGCCCACTAGAGTAGGACTGCAGCAGCTCCAGGGTTTGTGGGTCCTAAGGCTTATGTCATTTGGGGATCCTCTTAGAAAATGAAAACAGAATTATAAAGTCACAACCAGGTTTAAATATCATTATTATTTATTTGGGGAGATAAAGGAAAATACAAGTTACTAGACCCTTGAAAGGGCATATCTTGGTAATTTACTAGACATGCTCATACAGAATTTCTTCACAAGGACTGGGGATGTAGCTTAGTGATAGAGCACTTGCCTAGCATGTGCAAGACTCTGGGTTCATTCCCCAGAACTACGGGGGGGGGGGAATCAGAATTGCTTTGTGGTTGCAAACTGACCATTCTTCCCATATAGACCTCTTTACAACAACCAGTAACTTGTGGACACAAAGAGGCCTGTGCAGTCCAGGGACCCGGAAGCTAAAACTGCATAAGCATCAAGGCCAATCTGCCTCCAGCACATATCTCTAAAGGACAGTAACAAAACAGAGAAAGGGCAACCCTCGATCAGGAAGGCTTTTCAGAGGGGTAAGTGCTCATAGGATGATTAACGCCCTAAAACAGAGGAAGTGGGAAAGGATCCAAGATTGTGTGAATTGTTTACACTGAGTTATGGCATTGAGGAAGAATAGCATGGTGGAGAAAGTTTATCTTTTTTAAATGTGAAGAAAAGGTGATTGTGGAGTGGTGAACCGGAGAATCCTCTCAATACCACACTAGAGTCTAACTCTAGTGTGCTAACTCTGCTAACTCTGCTAACTCTGCTCCTCCTCCCCCGCTCTCTGCTCTTCCTCCTCCTGCTCACTTCTCTGCCCTTTGAGCTTGTAGGAGGGAGGAGACTTCAAAGCCCTGCTTCCAGGATTTTTATGTACAGCATATGCTTTCTATTCTTGGGATACTCCACCAAATCCCAATACTTTGTCCTTGTCCTTAAAATAAACACAGCACTCAAAAAAGGAGAGGAATAAAAGAGCACAACAATAACAAATGACAGGGGTTTTCTCTCTTCGCCAAGATCCTTAAGACATCAAGAAACTTAGCAAGAATAACAAACGTTACCCCTTTCAATATAAAATCTATGTCACCAAGAGTTCACCAACGGGCTGGATAGAGAGGGCTAGAAAATGGAGGAATTTTTTTCAAATAGAAGGAAATGCCACCCTAGGTAGTCAAATAGTATATATTAAAAATTAAAGTCAAGTAATCAAATAAATTCAACTTATCACAGAATTCACACTAGGTTTCTAATATTGAAAAGAATAACAAAATGATGTCATTTGCATGAAAATGGATAGAACTGGAGAACATCATGCTAAGTGAGATCAGCCAGACTCAGAAAATCAAGGACCACATGTTTTCTCTCATATGTAGAAGCTAGAGAGAGAGAGAGAGAGAAAAAAAAGAGAGATAAAGGAAACACATGAAAATGAGAGAGAACAACATAGTGGAGGGCAATCAGAGGAGGGAAATGGGGAGGGCAAGGGGAGGTTCTGGGAAGGAAACAGACCAAATAATGTTATATGCATATATGAATATATCACTATGATTCTTACTTTTGTGGTATTACAATGCACCAGTATAGTTTTTAAAAAAATATTCTAATATGGAAAACAAATGTAGGTCCAAACTGTTTTTCATATACTCACTTTTCCTGATTCTGATAAAAATAAAATCACTTCACCCCGGATATAGTGAGCTTGGTGAATCCTGCTAGTTATAGTCAGGATTAGCCTGCTTAAGTCAATAATAAAATTAAAACCAAAGAAAAAAGGTTGGTGCGTGGTTCTGATAATTGCGAAGGGCACTTTTGTGTGTGTGTGTGTGTGTGTGTGTGTGTTGGAGGCATGTGGGTTTGGGAACTGTCTAAGGTCCAATGCTAATCTTTGTTTTGAAATTTCTTCAGCAGGAGAATTTAAGATCCTGTAGGATTCCTGAATCATCCCATAATCATCTGTAAGTAGCTAATGGACACCTGCCCAGTCGGGCTGTGATGCCAACTCCAGGCAGCACAGGGAGCCAGCCCTGGGCCATTGGGAAGAAGATGACATGTTTGCTGAACCTTCTCCATTCTGCCCTAGACTGGCTGTCTTGAGGCTCTTCCTCCTCCCTCCACTTGCAGACATGGTCCTGAAGATGCTGTTGCCTCCTTGGGACCAGATGTGACACATCTGCACCTCTTCTTAGGTACATGTCTAGTGCTCTCTATTTTGATCCCTTTCATACCTACTATTTCTATTTGACTTTCCCTTTACCCAGGTAAGATCTTCCAGGATAACTATAATCACTAAGAAAATATCTCTGCTACCACAGTAGAGTTTGAAACTCTGTGTGAATGTTGTCTAATTTTATGCTATCTTCTGGTATGGTTCCCAGGTGTGGAGAGATGGTAAGACCAAATTCCCGTGGATAGATGTCAGTGTCTTCTCCCAACAGGAGTGGGAGAGCAAACAAGACTTATTACTTATTCCCAGTGTCATTTCTGGGGAAGATGTACATCCCAACATAGTATGCTGAATTGGGGTACATAGTTCTTAGACTAAGCAGGCATTATAGGACTTGGGGGAGCCAAGGCTACCTGAAGGGTCTACAGTGAGTTTAACAAGGCAAAATGTTCCCACACCACAGACTACAGGAGCCTATTTTGAAAACCAGCTGGTAGGTAAATTTTCAGGGACCAGGCAGAATTATAATTCCCCTATTTCCTTTCCTGTGGCCATTCTCCACTTATTACCTACGAGGAAGTGCCTGGACTTGAAGTTTAGAGAGCAGGAATGCTTGGTTGCAAGCTACAAATAATGAAATATGGTATATGGGTTTCCTTCCCAGATGACATTTGCTCTTTATGTTATCTATGACCTGATTTCCTGTCCCTCGGTCTACATGAATTCAGTGCATGTGGAAGGTCCCCTCTGTGACTAGTACATGTTAGGCCCCTTGAGAGATGAGAAAACAAAGAAGACCCAGGGCCTGCCATGAGGGAAATGGAATTGACGCCCATGATGCATATGTATGCAACAACAGACTTTGCAAAGTCTATCCTATCTTAGTATATCCTATCTTAGAAGAACTACTAAAATAGAAACAAACAGAATAATGCTATTACTATGTATGTCCGAGAAAATGCAGGTGTTCCCAAGATTCCATCTTCATCCCCTCTTGTTTAGTCACCCCATGTACTCTTTTTGGATGACAGCAGATTTTTTTCTTTTTTTTTTTTGTTGTTGTTGTTGTTGGGCTACTGGTAGTTGCTTTATTCTGTTTTCTGATGCTGAGATTGGACAAGAACAATCCTAGACACTGTCACTGTCACTGTCAGGTGTTTTTTTAAGCAAGGTCACACATATTGACAGTGACTAGTGATAGCCATACCGGTGATAGCCAGAGCCCCAGGAGCTAACCCACCTTCCTAGGAATCCCACTTGCTATTCTGGCCACTCCGTTCATTCCCTAACCAAGTTGACAAAATTCTCGACCCATCCAGAGACATTTTCAAAAGCACTCATCACATTACCATCATCATCATCATCGTCGTCATCGTCATCATCATCATTATGTACTGAGGATTGAAGCCAGGGGCATTTTACCTCCAAGCTACACCCCCAACACTTCGTATTTTTTATTTGGAAACAGGGTCTTGCTAGTTTGCTGAGAGTCTTGCTAAGTTGCTGAGGTTGGTCTCGAACCTGTGCGCCTCTTGTCTCAGCCTCTAAACTACTGGGATTGCAGGCATGCACCACCAAACCCAGCTACTCATCACATTATTAAGCATTTTCCCTCAAGCCCTCAGGTAAAACAAAGGGAAAGCTACCTGTCCAATACTGCCTTCGTGCATCTTGAATACTTGAGTTCATTTCCAAATATATTAGAAAAAACCTCTGTCCTATGAATTTTGCTATTCAAAGTCATAGGTATTTCACACCATTTTACATGATCTGAAAGTTGTTTAAAAACAAACAAAAACCAATGGGGGAATAGATAACCAGATTAGTTAAGGATAACTGGCTCTAAATCACTCTAATTAACAGGTGCTTATATGTGATAAGTCCAGTTGTGAGAGGATACTGTGCCCCTGGCAGAGCCATGAGAGATACAGAGGAGGAGTCACTTAGAGCATGAAGGAGCACATGTAAGATGAGACTGGTTGGTAACTGCCTGTGAGTGAAGCCGGGACTTCCCAGGGAGGCTCTCTAATGGGCATCTCATCACTTAACAGTTCAGTTAACAAATTTGGACAAAAAGCAACAGAAAACTTCATCCCTAATTATCAAACCCCCTTGAAGTGTAGGTTTCCAAAGGCTTTACTAAGAGAACAGTGTCACTAATCAATAATGACACCGAGTGAGACACTCCCAAGGAGCCCTCTTTCTGAGAGATGTTTGTTAACCCAGCAGGAAGATTCTGCAGTGAAATGAGTCTTACTTCAGGGTTAATTATTTGTCTTTTTCTCCCAGAGCCAATGGAAGCTTGGAGAAAGTATGAAAGCCTATTGCTGGATTCCAGGAGGGTAGAAATCCAACTCTGTTGGATTCCCAGCAACTGGTGAGTTTCTGGATCGCTTTTGTCTTGGTAAAGGAGAAATTCCTAGAGTGTGGTCACTGTTATTATAGAATTAAAGAGTTTTCTGTAGACTGATATTATTTTTCAGCAGTTTTTATAATTTTCTGTTTTCTTTTGTTTTAGGACACTCTGGCAATATGGTGATTTAATGTGGTGAACTTAAAAGTAAAAGCAATAAAGGGATAACCAATACACACACATAACTAGGTCATATTTCATTTCAGAAAGAAAAAAATCCACTTTTCAAGTGGGTCATTTTTCATTTAAAGTAGCAGGCTAGGTAGTAAAATACATATGAGTCAATTTCTTCAGTAGGATCTTACTTCTGGAATACACTGAAAAAATGTGGTGGTGGGTTTTTGTTTTTGTTTCAAAAATTAAAAATTTAAATTTCAGAATATAGAAAAATTCTGAAAGCATTTGATGTTTTGGGATGTCACAAAAATCATGAAAATGATTCTAAATTTAAATAAAAATTACAATTTTCTCAATGGAAAACTGATATGGGACAAATGGTCTTTTTAGGTTCCTGCTAATTATTTAAAATACAGGAGAATATTTGGCCCTTTCTTTAACATCTTCAGGCTGAGTTAAGCACCCCCTATGCATTCTATAGTGACTTGTCGCATTTCATTGTCATTTTTGTCATTTGTGGAGTTTTTTTTATGATTCCCAAAATAAAGAATTGATACATAAGGGGCACAGCCAGAAGTCAATTTCAGATCTTATACTTGGTGTTAAATGATTCTTTTACATCACACACAAAACCCAGTGAATACCAAGGGGCCAATAAATATCAGAGCAGAGCATTCTATAGCAAGTGGGTCATATAGGTAAGTTCTTCCTAGAAAACTATATCTACCTTATGAAATAGTTCTGTGGTTTTCAAAATCCTATGCAGAGAATGGACATTTGCAGAAACACTACTTAATAAAGAGATATTGAGTAAAGGACTGAAAACAAAAGAATTGCCCCAATCCCTTGCCATGCAAGCAGAAATATATGTATATACATACACACACACACACACACACACACACACACACAAATAAAGATACTGAGCAACATCTTTCTCATGTGGAAAACTAGTGGATTGAAAAAAAATATCCTTCAATTGCTTTCAATGATTATAGTCTATGCTTTTAAAAGGACAGAGCAAGATATTAACTTTCATCAGAAGCCAAGCATCTAGGACCAATTCTATACACATCTTATCCTGTTCATGCTTTTTGTTATCCCTAACAGAAGGTTAAGAGTTTCAATAGGTACCTTTAAGAAAATAAAAAAGGACACAAACAAAAATACAAAATAGACTGGTATTCACTAGAGAGTTGGAAGTATATGTGTCATTTAGGTGTCTGAGCCATTCCAAGCTCGACAATCTTCAAAAGCAGGATTTCATAGATAGCTTCATCCATTTACAAATTTATATATTCTTTATTAAGCTTCTGCCATATTCCAGATAGTGTATATGTGGTAGGACCATATAATGAATGATGGCATAGTCCTTGTCCTTATACATACTAAATTTAAGTTTAAAAATAGCACCATATTAAGTACAAATTGAAAAAGAGGCAATTCTGATGGAGAAGCAGGGTGAATATTGGAGAAGGGATCATAGAAGCATGTGAGCTATTTCCCAAATAAAATTTTAATATCTACATGGGGAGAAAAAGGGATAGCATTCCACAGGGAAGGAACAGCCTTAGCAAAGATATGGATGTGTGATGTGCTTGGCACGTTTTGAGAACAGGAGGAAGTGTAGCATGTCTAATAGACCGGGTGGGAATGTGGGAATGGCAAGCAATGAGACAGGGAAAACAGTTGGACCGAATGCATGCTAGGGATTTTGACTCCATTACGTGGGCAATTTGAAATCGTGGAAGGTTTTTAAGCAGAGGATTTGAAACGCCTCCTCTTGGGATTGGGAGAGGGGAGTGCCGGGGTACGGCCAGAGTGATGGGATTGATGAAATCATTTATTGGCCCACTCAGAAGTCCAGGGGAAGATATTAAGGACCTGGATTCAGGAGAGAAGACAAATGATTACTGAGACTTTGCCCAAAGAAAGCTAGCCTCTGCTAAGACAAATTTTTAAAGAAATAGTTTAAATACTCAAATTGCAACCTAAGTCAAAAGACATAGGCTGGCCATGGCCTGGTCCTGATTAGCTACCAATGATTTGTAATTAATGGATTAACAGAAAAGATTAAACTCCTATGGCTTCTATTTTGGTTGGAATGATGTTTGCTTGTAAATGCATGTCCACTCGATTTAGAAAATAAATTATTATTTTTATTACTTTTCATCTTTTTTCTTTCTTTTTCTTTTTTCTTTATTTATTTTGGTACTGGGAATTGAAACCAGTTTAAGTCTACTTGTGAGCTACACCCCCAGCCCTTTTTATTTTTATTTTGAAATAGGGTCTTGCTAAGTTGCTGAGGCTGTTCTCAAACCTGTGGTCCTCTAGTCTCAGCCTCCCAAGTACTGGGTTACAAGCATGGGCCACCACACCTGGCCAGAAAATAGATTATTTGAAAATTCTATGTTCTCTTCAAGTGGTAAACATCTCCGTTGAATCATATTTGAATTCTCAGTTGTTTACCAAGTCTATTTAGAAATGGTTAAGGACTATTTTAACCACCATGTAATTCATTCAAGAATCACTTTTATTTAGTGAAATGTGAATGATTTATATTTGTTTATCTTTCAGTGATTCTGTATCTAAAATGGGGAATAGCAGAGGTGGGTTTTTAAATAACATGATTATAGTGTTTAGAGTTGGGGTTGGCAATGGGAAATGACTGCAAATCGGGCACAAGGGACCATTTTTGGAGTGAAGGAAATGTTCTGAAATTAGACCATGGCTCAGGTTGTACTGTTCTGTCACTTTTCTAAAAGTCTTGACTTGTCCACTTAAAATGGGTGGATTTTACAGTACGCAAATCATACCCCAATAAAGCTGTCAACAAATCTCACTGGTATACATGTATTAAGAATTTTAAATCTGCTAAACGTGATGGTAAAACTTGTGGTCACTTATCTAATAATAATCTATAGAGAAATTACTAGGGACAGGGTAGGTTTTAGGCCAGTGCTTCTCAACATTAAATGTGTCTAAGAGCAATCTAAGGATAGCAAATGCAGGTTCTAACTCAGTATGTCTGGAGCTTGGTCCATCATTCTTCCATTTACACAAACTTCCAGGTGCTGGCTGAGAAACCACATTTAAATGGAGAGGTTTTAGGCCCTGGGATTATAGTAAGAGAACAAGAAGGTAATTTTCTTGCTCTCATAGAGCAGACCTAAGAAGGAAGGCAAGCAATAAGTATATAAACAAATAAAAGCTCAAGATAGTTTCTCAACTGTATTTAGTAGTGTTCAAAACAACCCTATGATTCAACATTCATTCAAAGTCTTTTTCTTTTTTTTCTCGCTATGTGCCATGTGCCAGGCATCCTGATAGGTGCTGGAGATATAATTGTGAACAAACCATGATTTTGATGTCATGGAATTTACAATCTACTGCTAGACTTATTTCACTCTCAAAGCAATCCTACGAGATATATAATGCAATTCTCTTTATCTTACAGAAGCAGAGGCTGAGAATCAGAAAGATGAGCACCTTCTCCGGGGCCGCATGTTTCCAGGTCTAGGTATCAGACCCAGGACTTCATCTCATGCTACACGAGGCAATACCGTCTCCAATTCCATTGTCAGATGGGAGAAGTGAGAAATGTGTACTGCATTTGTCCTCATAGAATACTATGTTCTTCTGAGCCACGGTGTGCTTGGCAAGATGTACTGAGTATCTGTTAGCATAGCGCTCTCCTTTTTCTGTGTCTCACATTAGTAAAGCAATCTTGTGCTTATATGAGAGGTGGTTACTAAGGTCTGCATTTCTTTCTCTCCTTTGCTACTGATTTCAACAACCTTCTGAGGATCTATTTATACTCCTCTCTCCTGGAGATTTGAAGTTCATCTTCATTTATTGTCTGCAGATATAATTCTCATGCTACTCACTTCTCTTTTATCAGCTCACTAATGATGTTGTTAAACAAAAATAAAAGCCACCACTGAACCATGAGGACAGCCTCTCAGATTCTGTGCTCATTTTATGTCAATCATCTCTTCCTCCAACAGAATGTCTTAGCTTCAAATGCTCATACTGGGACAAGAACAAACCACTGAAGTTCATGTAAGAATATAAATTTCAGGATACATGTAGTATATAAATACTTGGAAATCAACAACATGTTTGCATGAATATGAACAACAAAAAGAAACGTAACAGGGGACATTATATGCCAATATAATTAAACAATTAGTAAGAGATAGCATTTATCTCTTACCATATAGCAATCACTTAATTTTATTACTAGTCTCTCTAAACTTAAAAATCATTTTCCTATGCAGTTAAACTTCTCACCACCACTGCTAGATACTGCTACAACAGGAACTGAGGGCCTTTAAGGAAAGGTGACATTTCCAGGACTTTCTCCAACGCACCTATGTTTTTCTAATATTATATATTGCTATCATACATTGCTTCAATAAATAAGTGGTTTTGTTTGTCATATTAACTAATGTTTTAAGAAACCAATCATGTTACCCTTTTACTTTGGGATATGAAACGTCTCACATTCTCCCAAAGAGTACTTCATTTGAAGAATGTGGACAAGCACATGCCTTCCCAAGGAATAGGGAATTCTGTAAGAACCAGGAAATTTCTGACAAAAATTCATAGGGCTAACTTGTCATAGAGAGAGTTATCATGGCTACTTTCACGTAAGCTTTGTGAAATAAATTCCAGTTTTTATAAAGCTAGGGAAGAACGGAGAAAGAAAATATGGCTCAGGTAGGTGACTAGCCTATAGTATTTGAACAGCTTTGGTTTCAGGACAATTATATTAAGTACACAAATCTGGTTTTAATGGCCATGCTTAGAAGAGGGACAGAGTGCTAAATGTGTAAGTAATTATGAACTTGGCACAGTAGCTCTGTTTATTTTAAGCTCTTTTGCTGCTTTTGTTGAGGATGTTTACTTAACTAGACTCTATTAAACATGCTAAAAACATTATTGCAGATTGGGTCTTTGTGAGCACTTTTAACTGACAAGCTACAGAAGTGGGAAATCACCAGGGATCACAGATGATGGCAGAGAGGCCAGAGCAGACACCGAGAGACAGGAAGCTATCTTTCGTCTTGAGTTAAAACGTTTTCAGTTGCATTAAGTGTTTCTGAAAAGCCAAGACCTGACAGCACTGGAGCCGGAAGGCTGTGGCATCTACAGGTAGGGAGCTGGTGGGCGGTTCTCAGAAGGATGCTCTGACCTGCTAGAACTAGATGATTAGCACTCCCCTAGCTATCATACAGGAGTATGGAATGCAGCCTCTGAGTCTACACTTCACCAGTTACTCTAAGAGCTTGTTAGGTACAAAACACCTGAACTCTCCACAGTGCTACCCAAGCCCAGGAGGGAAGAAAGCTCTTAAATTTACTTCACAATGCAGTAATAAGGATGAGGAATTGAGAAATGCAGAACTTTCTATCAATAATGTCCATGTGGAATCTCAACTTAACTTTGACATTATTATGACTTCTTTCTCTCCTCTTTCCTCACTCCCCCTCCATTTCTTCCTGCCTTCTTTCCTGCCTTCCCACCTCCTTTCCTCTCTTCCTCTTCCTCCTTTGTCATTTTCAACTTTTTTTGTTGTCTCCATCTCTATTCATCTTTGGGGGAGGGTGTCTTATTTTTATTTTAAATAACCTCAGTGGCATTTCCTGATAAGATTTATCAGCCATAAAAATCTATTTAAGTATGTGTTGAAAATAATTTGAACATTTCTATTTGAATTTTTTAAATGTCAGCTTCTCAAAAGGTAAGTTCCTAGTAGAGAGGCAGTCATTTTATTCTAAAAGAAGAAACTGAAGAAGTTTTGCCATATGCTGTACTTATTTATTAAAGTTATCCTAGAAGGCTATGAATTGGCAGGCAGGAAAAAAAAGCTACACATGTTTATCTTTACTATTTACATAAATCTAAATCCGATGGAGATTTTAGGCTGTAGTTACCACATAAATTATCTGATATGTTCTATTGAAGTTTGTTGACAAAAATCATCACAGACACAAATCTATTTTATCTGGAATGTAGACTTGGAGAGAAAAACAATATTAGTCTTATTTAATTAGAAAACAAGCACCTTACAATATTTCTACCAAGGCTTATAGAAGGAAAGAATTATTAGATAATTAACATAAGAGAATGTTACATGCACGTGCTTTTTTTAAAAAAAAAGTAGCACATATTAATTAACAAATGAAATGTACATTTTAATGAATTGATTTTTTGAAATCCAAATACAACATATTATTATTTTATAAACTTGTCCATATATAATCTCTCATATACTGTGGAATATTACTTATGATAGTATTTAGTATATAAATAATAACCTTTTATATCAGTAACCACAGCATCATTTATTTATCAGAAAAGGCAAGTATATACATACTGACTAATATATATGACTAATATATATATATATATTAATCACTTGGACCGTTTAGAAAGCTTCTAGGTTGTTTTAATACCAGGCTTAATCTGGAAATTTAGGAACTATTGAGCAAATATTCTAGTACAAGCCAGTGGAACTATGAACTGAGACTTCAGGATCAGACCTGGGGATGAGCTACTTGACCTCTTATGACTTTGTCCTCATCTGAAAAGTGGGGATAATAACTTCATTATACAAAGTTTTCCAGAAGGCTTAAAGGAGACAATGTATGTCATGACCTAAACTCATTGCCTAACTGTAATCAGCAAATTTGAGTTTCCTTTACTAAGTAGGAATACTTTCCTTAAGACCATATTCAATCTATATTTATAGCTTTGAAAGTTAGCTAGAAGCCGGGCATGGTGGCACACGCTTGAAATCCCAGTACTTTGGGAGGCAGAGACCAGAGGATCCGGGTTCGCGGCCAGCCTCAGCTTTCTCTCTCTCTCTCTCTCTCTCTCTCTTTTTCTCTCTACCTAGTGAGGCCCTCCGCAACTTCGTGAGACCCAGTTTCAAAATAAAGTATAAAAAAAAAATAGGGCCAGGGGTGTAGCACGGAGGTAGAACGCCCCTGGGTTCGATCCCCTGTACCACAAAAAAAAAAAAAAAGAAAGCTAGCTAGAGTGTTTTATACAAGTAGTTACAGTGTATTCAATAAAATCGGTTAAAAAAAGGAATAAAAGAGAAAATGGCCTGCTTCCAATGTTAAACCAATTCCTGATCTAATACGAGAGACAGGACTTATAAGTAAATATTTGTTTCAAATTTGCATGTACAAATAAATACCATCCTGAAGGCACATACCAGCTGCTAAATTAAGCTCAGGAAGGAGTTTGTCTTGTTGCTCAAAAAACATTTGAAGAAAAACATTCTATTCCTCTTCATAGTAGCCATGAAAAAAAAAAGAAAGAAAGAATACAGGCAGGCTCACCAGGGACCCTCAAGAGAGTCTGCGTGCACAGGAATTAGATCAGGCTGAGACTGTCAAAACTCAGACTCAAAGGAACAAAAACACACTGATCAGGAGTCAGCAGAATTGGTACCAACCTGCAGAAGGTGGGTGAATGGGAGATGAGGCCCAGGTCTCTGCCTAGGAAACTAGGATACAGGGGTGGGAGATTGGATGGGCTGAGGAGAGCTCATGAAGTCCTTTTATTTTTCCCTTTGTTTAGATTTAGGTGATGGCAGAACATCTAAGTAAAGTTGTTCCATAAACAGAAAGAAATCTGCGACTGAGGAGAATATAAAAGGTCAGGGCAAGAGAGGAAGATCTGGAAATTGTCTGCACAGAGGTGGGTGGTAAATAAAATTAGAAGCTCGAGCATCCTGACTTGCTCAGAGGACATGACTTGCAAACCACAGAAGATTATTAAAAAGCACTATTTTAATTACATTTATTTTTAAAGTGTTTTCTGAATTCTCTCTGGGGGCTAATATGGTACCAAATTGTACATGCCTTATTTAGAACTAGAAGAAACTTGAGAGATTTGTGATTGAATTCCTTCAGTTTATAGACAGGCAGAAGCCCAGAGGGTTCAATTGAAAGCTCAAGATTATTGAGCTAAAAAGGTTCCAGTTTCTCATTCATTCAATAAGTACAAATAGGCATATATAAATCAATGCAAATCTGAAACAATTTAAAATTCTATATTGGAATGCATTTCTATTTACAAATAATCAATTCTTTTGTGACTGTAATTTAGGTTCATTCTTGCACTAAATTAAAATATGCATCCTTTAAGTGATTGATCCAAAGCCACATATAATGCCATAATTGGAAAACCAAAGTTTTCATACAAACAGTATGTCCTTTTAAAAATACCAGGTGTCTAAACAAATTCCCATTTAGAAACATTTCCTCACTTTTAGGAAAAGTAAGTTGGAATAACCCACAGGTAATACAGGATTATTTTCTAAATTTAATTTAAACACATGTGAGAGTCCTGTTTTTTTTAGGTTGACTTCAGGCATGTTATATGATTAACTTGAAATGGATGTATAATGTGGACACTCTCAACTAGAGAAAAGACATACAATTTCCAAGTCACCTTTTTATACACTTGGTTGAAACCAAAGGGGAGGGGAATAAATGTAGTAGAAAGCCAGCCTGGCAATAATATATACTGTTAGCTTTGAGTTGTTTATTTAGAAAACTACTCAGTCACTTACTCTGATAGCACAATTTATTCAACTGACAGTAGCCAAAGGAAAGGATAAATTTATTAAGCTATGAGTTTTATATTTGATTGTTTTTTGGTAATAGACTATCAAGTGATGACATAGCCTATCATTGAATAAATCCAATGACAAAAAACTGACTTCTTTCCAAGAAAGTTCAGTCTATCTTTAGTCATCTCTCTTGGAAAGTTCTTTCAAATTACAATGTTTCCCTGGAACTTTCACATACATATTTTTTTTTTACATTCTACCCTTAGGGATCATCCAAAGTCATCATAATAGCTCCTTTGGCTTGGTAATCCTTTCAATATTTCAAGAAACTTACCAGGCTCCCTCTGAGTTCCCCTGTACTCTGAGCATTCTTCCCATGAATTATCCTCAGCCTCTTCCTCTATTGGTTTTTCTCCACATTTAGAACTTTCTTTAATGTGGTACAGCACAGTAGAGTAGAGAGAAATTCATCTCAGGGGTTGGATAGATCTTTATTGGAATCTTTGCCTCATCACTAACTAGGCTATTTGACCTTACACCGTTTATTTTACCTCCCTGAGCCTTGGTATTCTTATTTATTTTTGGTACTGGGGATTGAACCCAGTGGCATTCTACCTCCAAGCTACATCCCCAGTCCTTTATATTTTTTTATTTTGAAACAAGGTCTCAGTAAGTTGCTGAGGCTAGCCTTGAACATATTGTCCTCCTGTCTTAGCTTCCCAAATACTGGGATTACAGATGTGTACCATCATGTCCAGCTTGAGCCTTAGTATTCTTATCCGTCAAATTGGAAATAATAGTCTCATTCTGTTGTGGTGAGTAAATGATGTCCTATAGGTCTAGTTCCTGGTCCAGTTCTCACCAATCTACACCCCTAACATGAATGAAATTTTTGCAGATAAAAAGGAAATTCCCATCACCTCATAGGCCCAGATACTACATATTAGCTGGGAACCAAGGAGAACTGAAAGTTTATTTAAATATTCCCATGTTTTATACATGCTTATGTGAATCCCCCCAAAAAGAGATTAGGTGTGTGACTCACCAGATGTATTTCCATGGAACATCTTTGGCAATATAAATAGAAGAAAATGCAAAAGAAAAGTAATGCATTTTGGCAAAAGGTAGATTAGGCCAATGAATACAAACCAGTATGGGTCATATTATGCTCTTAAATTTTGTTATGTTATCTAACATAGTCTCAAATTGTACTTTGCTTCCTATTTTAATTAGTTTTTATTGTAAAGGTTTTACAAATGCTATATTTGCCATTGTATACCTCATTATTAGGTAACATATTTGTTAAGAAAGAAGAGTAAAGCCAGGCATGATGGTAATGGCCTGTAATCCCAGTACCTGGGAGGCTGAGACAGGAGGATTGCAGATTCATGGCCAGCCTCAGCAACCTAGCGAGACTTTCTTTCCTTCTTTCCTTCTTTCTTTTTCTTCTCTCTCTCTCTCTCTGTCTCTCTCTCTCTCTCTCTCTCTCTCTCTTTCTTTCTTCTTTCCTTCTTCCTTTTTTTTGGTACTGGGAATCGAACCCAGGGTCAGTCAATCTACCTCCGAACTACACCTTCACCCTTTCTTCTTCTTCTTCTTCTTCTTCTTCTTCTTATTATTATTATTATTATTTTGAAACAGGGTCTCAGTAGGTTATTGAGTCTCACCACATTGCTGAGGCTGGTCTCAAACCTGTGATCCTCCTATCTTAGCCTCCCAAATACTCAAATTACAGGCACACACCACCATGCCCAGCTGGGAGACCCTGTTTCAAAACAAAAACATAGAAAGAGCTCGGGGTGTAAGAAGGAAGGAAGGGGGGAGGGGAAGGAAGAAGAAAGAAAGGGAATAAGTAAACCAAGCCCATTAAAATATTGTCCAAGAGTGTGAGCAGCTTCTATTCTGAAAGGATTTCCTCCTGCAAGACAATGTCTTCATATTTCTCTTATGATTATCCTCCCTCCACATCTTCTGCCTTCCTTATCTCTCCTATCTCCCAAATCCAGCAGCTTCAGCCTACTACTTTGAAATTTGGCAATGTTAGCATTTCAAAACACATAGTAACAGTATTGTGGTATAGAAGTACTGCTGAAACTTTCCCTAAATTCCATTGTGTCCCACATGTCTTAGTAACTCAGCCTCTTTAAGCATCTGCCTCTAAGAAGGTACTGCATTTTTTCTGCATAGCGCAAAAAGGAAGACATTCTTCCAGAGACATTCATATTCCTGGTAACATCTGTACAATATCTTCATGTCAGAGACCAGAATTATTCTTCTAATGCAGGATGCCCAGCTCAGTCTTTCTCAAGATTCATTCTTTATTAAGAACATCCAATCACCTACCTATATAATCAATCATTTCTCTTCTGTGTTCCCATTTTCTACTTAATATATTTCTATTAGAGAATGTATAGAACTCAAAGGCTCAGATTTCTTGATTGCTTTCCTCTTTTTTATTTTTTATATACTTTTATTGGTGCATTGTAGTCTCATATCAAAATGTAGTTCTAAGCTTTCTGAGGGCAGGGAAAATATCCTCATTATTCCAAAGATCTGGAATGGTACCTGCCTTAACAGAATTTCTCTTTTCCAGCTAATCTCTGGTTTCATTATTAAGGCAAAAATTATGGAGTGGAAAGATTGTGACTGGAATTTAGGAGGCCTGGGTTCCAGTTCTGGGTCTAGCTTTCAGTTCTTTTTTTTTTTTTTGCGGTACCAGGGATTGAACGCAGGGGCGTTCTACTTCCGCGCTACACCCCTGGCCCTATTTTTTATACTTTATTTGAAACCAGGTCTCACGAAGTTGCGGAGGGCCTCACTAAGGAGAGAGAGAGAGAGAGAGAGAGAGAGAGACAGGGAGAGAGAGAGCAAGAGAGCTGAGGCTGGCTGCGAACCTGGATCCTCCGGTCTCCGCCTCCCAAAGTACTGGGATTACAAGCGTGCGCCACCACGTCCGGCCTAGCTCTCAGTTCTTAAGCAATATCTTTGTAAGGTTAACTTCTAAGGGCACCTAAAATAAAGAAATTGAGCAGAGTCATTTTTAACATTTTCTTGGATCTAAAATTCTGACTCTCACACCTCGAGCACTTGTGATGTACATATAATGTGGTGAGAGCAATGAGGAGAGTATAATGTGTTTGAATGTATGTCATTGCAACCCAGAAGATTCAGTGAGACTGGGCTATCAATATTGTTGAAGACCAATGCAGATGAACCCAAAATGAGTTCTGGTTAAAGGCTTCTCTCAGACTTTAAGTACACAGTCAGACTATTTGGTTATGATTTACTCTGCTCGATAGCAATGACATTAAGAGTGTCCAAGAATAGTCGATGTCCTGCCAAAATTGTCTAAATTGCTCTCAGAATATCTTCTGTGCGGGAAGAATCTGGCTCAATTGAACATGGGTTATATGTGGATGTACCATGTCTGAATCACTGGCACCAGTGCCTAATACCAAACTAAACCCCTAAACCTCAAACTATTAAGTGTTGAGCAAGATATGTAGCAACACTGGAAGTTCTGAAAGCACATTTTATTTTGGCTCAGATACCTAGGGGAAAGGACAGGTTTTTAGGATTAAATTGAACCTTAAGCATCATTATGTCTCCCATAGCAGCCAGACACAATTAATGAGGATAAAACAAACCATTCAGTCTTCAAGGACACATGTATTGGTCAAGCTAATAGACCGACTTTCTCCTGTTTATGCCAGTTTGTCAGTGTTTTATGAACAATACTGCTATATATGCAAATGAGCTTGACATTCTAGGTGTATTACATCTAACCCCTTATTTTCACTGAAATAAAACAGCTTTGTCAATGTATGAGAGGACTTTGCAAATGGAGAAAAAATTCTGAGACTGTCAGCAATATCTACAAGAATCTTCAAAATTTGGTTAAGTCAAGCCAATATGGAAAAGAAACCTACAAACCAACAGGCTATGCTTCTGTGGGCTTCCCTAAATATTGATGAATTTTAACAGGAAGTCCCTATAGTCTCAAATTCAGGCATCAAATTTATTACTTTACAATTATGAGAATGAAAAATTATTTAACCTGATCCAGAACATAAGAAAATGATTTGTAGATCAGATGATGGTTATTAATTTATCATGGGAGATAGATAAATTGTTCCTTCTACTTCTTTTCTGAAGGGCAGAGCAGCCAGAGACCAAATAACAAAGCAACACCCTGTTGAGTGAGACATAAAGGGGAAATTCAGGAGGTCAAAAGGAGATTTACATCAAATTAACATATCTTGAGATATTATTCTTCTTCCCTGCAGGGGTATTTCTGTCTAGACACATCGGACTGGTCATTAGAATTACTGCACTCCACTAAGGAGAACTGACAATACATACTAATTTGCACCCCTTACCTTTGGTTTTCCACAACAGTGGTTCTCTCTGCACATGCTCCCTATGGTGAATTACATCACTTCTCCTCTTTTATTAGAATTTTGTCTCTCAGAAGAGAAGAGCTTCAGGAAATGTTTTACTGTCTTCTCTATTAGATTATGATGTATTGGGATATCCATTCTGATGAATGCTGGACTCATCTCATTGCTTAGTGGATATTTTCAATTTAAACTTTGTTTTCAAAATCAGAAGGGGTATTTGGGCACAGCAGGGATGGAGAAAGTAGGAAAGGAAAAAGAAGAAACTATCTTGCCCTTATTTTTAGCCCTTGGAAATGTTCTTACGTCCCTGGAATTCCTTAAAAATTTATAATTTTTAGTTTAAAATTTTTATGTGGTCAACTAACATTTTGGCTGACTTTGGCAAAGTACTTGGATTTCTTAAATATATACTATGGACCCCTTAAAGTTGATTCTTTCTCAAATTCTATGTATGTTTATATTATAGGCAATTTTTCCATGTTTCATTGTCTGAGGATGAGCATCAATTAGAAGTCAATAAACATCAGTTAACTTTTGTTGAGCAGTTAGTCAAAACCCTGCTGGATCTCAGAAAGAGGAATCACACATAATTTTTGTTTTCAAAACCTCAGAATCTGTCAGAAAAACAGCTATAATATGACAAACATATGTTTAATCACAAGCAGGATGCATGCTCTAAAACACCACTGTATGATAAAAATAAATTGCAGGCCACAGATGAGAAGACGCATACATAGTTTCTCAAATGCCACATTTTAAAAGTAAAAAATAAATGGAATTTATGATATATTTGGTTTAACTCAATATATGCAAAATATTACAATTTCTCAAGTATATAAAAGTACTTGGTTTTACACATTTTTAAACTAAGTCTTTGAATAAGATGACATTTTGCATTTGTAGCACATCTCAATTTGGTCTAGCCATATTTCAAGATCACGTAGCCACATAAGGCTAGTGGCCACCATACTGAACAGCACAAGAAACATACAGAAAGTTCTGAGGAAGTAGAGGAGGAAAAGATTGATTCTCCTCGGCCATCAGAAAAACTGAACAGAATAGCTGACATTGAATTTGGCCTGTAAAGATAAATCAAATTTTATTAGATAACATGAGAATAGATCTGGGCCTGATAGTGAATCTCTGTATTAAATTTGGATTTTGTGTTTTAAGCTATGGCTAGGTTTTAGAAACAGAGATTTAAGAGCTTTACTTTCCAAAAATAAGTGTTAGCTGGATGGAAGATGCATTGAACATGGGGAAAGTAGAACCAAATAGAGCAATTGTGTGACTGTTGCAAAGATAATGGGAGATGAGTGCAAATATTGTCTATATGCTTATGGCTCCAGAATTCAACCCAGATCTCTCAATTAAATTCCAAACTTGACAATTTCATACTTTACCTCTCTACTCAGATGCCCTACAGGCAATTCTAGTGTAAAATAACACAAAAACAACTCCTAACCTTCCACTCAGACTTACACAGCTTTCCCCATCTCAGTTGATGACCACTCCTTCCTTCTAGTCTAATCGTTCAGACTAGAGATTTCCATTTTTCTCTTCAACTTTAATAGCTAATTTCTTAGGAAATCCTACTGACTATACCTGCAGGATACATGCAAAATCTGACCACATTACTTCTAGTGTTAACACCCAGGTCTGAGCCACCTTCCTCCCTCACTGCATTATTGTAATAGCCTGTTACCTGGTATCCTTGCATTTTCTCTTGTCTCCTGGAGTATATTTCAGTACAGAAATCAGACTGGCAATTCTAAAATTAAGTCAGATCATTATCTGAAACCTTCAAGAGCTCCCTATTTTGCATAGAGGCAATATGCCTATGTCACAGATTGGACTGTTCCCAACTCATCATTCTCTTTATAAGACGGAATTATGCACTCATGCCTTTTCCCTTGTGAATTTCCAGCATTTCTCACAAAAGTAAATAGAATATACCTTCCTTCCACACTAACTTTGGGTTGGGGCAAATGTCTTTCTTTGGCCATTGGAGTATGTTGGAGAAACCCAGTCTTAGGATCTTTGCTCATCAATCTGCCTGGATAAATTATTTGGTTATCTGTGTAGTTCAATCCTTTGTGTTCTCCAAGGTAACTATTCCCTTCTCAATGAGAAAACTGGCAGACACCATCTTAACCAGGAGATCAAAGTTAGTATCACCAATACTGGAAAAAAAAACATATTTTGACACCTGATATAAAGCACTAAGAAACACTGATTACCACTTTAGTGATTTTCCTGTAAAAAAAAATTATAACCCGATTCAATTCAGGAAGAAACAAAACAACCCAAAATCTAATGTCATTGTCCTAAACTTTTCAAAGTATCAGAATCAAGAAATGTAAATAAAGGGATAAGACAAGTTACAGATTAAAGGACACTAGTAAAACTTGACAGCAAAATGCAATATATGATTCTGGATTGAATGCTGGCCAAGGGGGGAAAAAAGCTACAAAGGACATTATTGGAAGAACTGATGAAATATCAATAGGGACTCTCAATTAGATAATAATATTGTGTCAATATTAAATTTTCACAACTATTTATTTTAAATGACTTTATTCTTAGGAAATATGCATTGAAATATTTAGGAATTAATGGGCAAAGTGACTCCAACTTATTTTCAAAATTTGAGGAGAACAAGTGTAGGTATAGGCAGATCATGACGTTATATAATCAGGAATAATAAAATTTGAAGGGAATTTAGAGGGCCACCAATTCAATGGCTTTCAAATGATAGTCTATAAGAAATAAAGATTTCTTTCATGGGTTTCTTTGTGGGGCAAGGGTTTGGTGTTATGTTACAGTAGAGTTCCACACACACACACACACACACACACACACACATGCACGCACTCCACCAAAGCAGATCAAGCAAGTACCTGTTTTATAAACTTCTGGGTAAGGTGTAAGGTTTCACGTGCTCAAAGAATTTCAAAGGTTATATCAATTCTGAAAGTCATAAATCTGAATTTAGTTTTTCTTTGGGTTCAGAAAGAAGCTAAGGTGTCATTGAGTTAGGAGACTTAGTTTTGGTCCTACCATTAGTGGCAGATCTGCACTTATAGTTAATGTGGGCACTCAGTCTCTGGCATCTGCTCTTGGATACTGACATAAAGGACAAGGACATGAATTCTGAATGAATCAACTGAGCGATGTTCTCCATAACCATCAATGTCAAGTTTCAATAAAAAAATAATAAATTACATTTGTAAGACTGTCTCAGTCAACATTCTCATTGCAGTAATCCAAAGCAACTGACCACCCAACTTAGTGAAGGAAGATTTGCTCATAGTTTTTTGGGAATTCAGGGTTCAGTCCATGTGAGGCTGGTGTCTGTGGATCTCAGGGCATAGTGGCAGCAGGAAGCAGAGAGAGGGAAAGCACATGGGCTCTGCATTTTTAAGGAAAAAATGCATCAGAGGAGTAAGACCCCAATTCAACAATTTCACTTGTGATTCTGGACTCCGAAGATGATGAAAGAGATAAACATCACTGATTGGAAACTAGTACCTAAAGAAAATTTATTTATATTAGAATGCACTTTTTCTATTATATAATACAAATGAAACCTATTTCTATACTCTGCATCTAACTATGGAGCCAGAGTTGCCTTAGCTTGGAAGCAGTATGTTTTTAACTCTTACATAGCTTCCTTGTATTGAATAAAAAGCATTTTGAATTAAAGTCATGTTGTAATGTCTATTGATTTCTTGGTTTGTGCCAAATGCTCTTCTTAGTTCATTGTACTAATTCACATAAGTCTACTACCGTGACATGTATCTCTGTGCATGTTTACCCTAGATGATAAGTAGAGAAGAAGTATATTAAAGTGATGTCATCAAATAATTCTCATTGGGTTGAGCTTATCTTGTCTCAATTTATCATAACATGAATACATTTACAAAGTTTGGAAGCATCTAAATCTCTGATGTTAAAATTCAGGCTTTAAGAGTTAATACCATGGCCAATAATTGTTAGAATCTTTAAAATATGAAAATGAATTAAATTAATTGGTGTTTTGATTAAAGACACAAAATTAAACACAGATTGTTTCAAAAGTATTCAATCTGAATCTAAATAAAGTTGATGCACAACTAAAAATGGCTGGGCTCTTAGTGGAACCATATCGACTATTAGAAATAACTGGAAAAGTTTTTATTTATTTTTAAAGTGATTTTTAAAGTCATAATACTAGATAAACTGCATTACTTCTTATTATCATCCACATTTTGTGATTTCTACAACTAATTACACATTCTGAGCATCTGCTAAAGCTCAAATTCTCCTTTCGTTTCCTGTAGTGGAGTTAAGGGTTATTTGCTTTTATATGGTTCATTTATGTCTGTGGTATGTGATAAAGGTGGTGATTTCTTGACAAGCAATATAGATGGGTTTTCCCCATTAAAAGCTCTATTGGGGGGAGGGGACTCTTATAAATCACTGTGTGGTCTTGTAAATTGTATTGTGTTGTGGGATATTTTCCTCCCAGGTTTGGATCA
Source organism: Glis glis (assembly GCA_004027185.1). Taxonomy (NCBI): domain Eukaryota; kingdom Metazoa; phylum Chordata; class Mammalia; order Rodentia; family Gliridae; genus Glis; species Glis glis. The sequence goes on along the minus strand of PVJS01000882.1, from coordinate 66,291 downwards.
GAATAACAACTATATATGAAATTGCCAAGAGCATTAAAAAAGAAAGCAAAGCTAACAAAAAAGTCTAATATTATTTTAAGAGAAAAATTCTGAAAAACTGCTTGATCCAAATGAAATATTTCCAAGCACATTGCCAAGTATACAAAAATGGGAATAGTTGTACATAGATACCACTATTTTAGAGCAGGAAATGATAGAAAGGTATTAAAACTTAGTAATGACAGTAATAGTAGAGTAAATCATATTTATTGAACACTTATTCTGTGCTGGACACTCTGCTAATCACTCTCCCTTGATTTACCTTATTTAATCCCCCACAATCACCCCCATGCAGTTGGTATTATATTACGGATGAGGAAATTTGTGGATGTCTTTTTTATATTTACTAGAATATTCTGTAAATGCACTGTGCTACTTTACTTAAAGTCATATTCTCAGATGAAAATTATTTGACAATATGTAATCCCACTGTACACTTTTAATGGATGTATTTCTAATGAGACACAAAGAACATGGCTTCATATGTGCATTTGTTAAATAAAAATACAATTCTAGGATTTGCATTAATTCTTTTCTACCATCTGTTTCCAAAATAGTGATTATCAACAGTAGATATAAATTGAGCATTGATTGTCCATGAAGTACCTTTAGAAAAGGGGTTCAAAAGGAGAGAAGCTGCTCTACCAAAATGCATGTGCACATACACACACACACACACACACACACACAAACACACACATACACACATACACACACACACTTTTTAACCTTGATTCTAGGGTTCCATATATTCCAGAGAATACCATAGTCCTAAGAGTTACACTTTACCAGATATTGGTCTTTATAAGAGACAACAGCTTTATCAAGAGAGATTCAGGTTCACTATTAACAATGCCATAAATGCCTTAATATTGTAGAAACACACCTACGTTTATTTGGTGGCACTTCGTATTTTCTCAAAGTCACTGAAATGAGTGACTCCTTCAACTATGGAACTTATTCTTTTACAAATCATTTGGACAATGACTTGTGAGAGATCCTGGCCTTCTAATGGGAAAACACACATGAGAAAAACAGGAGGCAGGAGGATTGAAAGTTGGAAGCCAGCCTGGGAAATTTAGCAAGGCCCTGTCTCAAAACAAAAATTAAAAAGGACTGGGAATGTAGCTCAGTGGTACTGGGTTCAATGCCCAGTACAAAAAAAAATAAGCTTCACTGACCGGCGTATCAGGGAAACTGTGCCTCTTCTGACTTCCTAAATTCTTATGGATGCGTTTAACTATTCATCTGACTGACAGAAAATTTAGTCTAATTTTTGATTCACCACTAGCAATTTTAAAGAACTACTAATATGTATTTCACCATGCTGATCTTTGTTATTTTCCTACCTTTATGTCCTGTTTACCTAATTCCAAAATGTTTATTGTATTCTTTATATGTGAATATATGTACATATTTAAATATACACATATATGTATGTGTATAAGTATATGTATATATGTGTGTCTTAGAGGCATCGAGTTCTTTATAGAATAATACAGGGCATTACCATTTAGAAAGATAAAATGGACAAGCTTTCTGAAACAACGACTACCCTGATACATCATATTTTACATAGTATATATTCTGTTACTTTCAATACACAGAGATAAGTACCAAATGTTCTTCCCTCTAAATAAAAAATAAAATTAAAGACAATGTAAGCAATAAAAATTACACCCGTCCTTTTATAATTAAGATCTTGTGGGATAGACCACGGACCATCAAGCTGAACGGATATAAATCCCCATTCCAGATTAGCCTGAGCTATTTCTGTCAATTGCACAAGCTGCCCACCTCCAAGAGTGTCCACATCTCCGGAATGGGGAGAATAATTTTATTTGCCACGTGTTTGTAATGATTGAGATTAAATAAATTCAACACATAATACATGCTCAATAAATGCTTGTCTTAGTCTTCCTCATGGAAACATCTATTCACTTTATTTTTACTACACACACACACACACTGAAAATATTTAGAAATGAATTTTGGTGAAAAATGTGTGTGGGCATATTTTTCTCTACTAGGACCAGAGGCATAGGGAGAAATTAACTCTGAGTTTACATCCAAAAAGATATCACATAAATTTTTTAAGAATGCTAAGTGTTGAAAAGATGTTTTACGATGATAAATGTTAAAATGATGTTTTAAAGTAAGTTTCTAAATGATAGTAATTAATTTTTTAATTTTTTTATTTTGGTACAGGAGATTGAACCCAGGGGCATTCTAACTCTGAGCTACATTCCCAGCTGTTTTTATTGTTTATTATTTTGAAACAGGGACTCACTAAATTGCTGAGGGTCTCGCTAAATTGCTAAGGCTGGCCTGCAACCTGTGATACTCCTGTCTCAACCTCCCAAGTACTGGGATTACAGGTGTGTGCCACAACGCCTTGACTAGAGGGTAATTAATCTTTAAAATGATGTTGCCCAGTGGTGGGAAGGTGTGCGTGTATGTGTGTTTCCATGAGTTAAGGTGTAGTCATTTTCACACAGATAAGGAGTAATCATTTTCACATACAGCTAATGTAAGCATACATTAACTTGACACCAATTGTCAGAAGAGGTTTTTGGATGTCTGTATACTACCAATGAAGCAAAAATTTAAAATACAGGAATTTTGATTTAAAATAATTAAGAATAAGTATAAATAAAGATAAAATAGACCTTGAGTCACCATATATAGAATTACCCTATTTTAAAAAAATAAATTCACACCTCTGTGAAAAAAATAATATCTTAGAGAGTTTATTAACAAGATGTTAAGAATACCTATGGTTGTCTCTCCAACATGGCAAGCTATTTATATTTATATTGGCCTATTTACAAAATACTGATATTATAATTTTTCAGTGATGAACACATACCACTTATAACTGTAAAGCAAAGAGTGATGCCCCAATCTCCGCTTTCCCTTCCAGTTTTTGCTTCACTGATAGTACACCACAAAAAGTTTAGAAAAGGACTGAGCATAGCATGCAGTGTGTTCCACAATCCTGTCATTTTTTCTTTACTAGATGCACTTAAATGACCTTGAAGTTCAAAATATACAATAATTGAGAAAGAGTTTTGTGGGAAGAGTGACTAAGCTTGTGATTCTATCCACGCTGCTTAGATCCCGACATTTTTCAATTACTCAACACATGCTGCTATTGGACAAAGCTATCTGTTTGGTTTGTTATAATAGAAATCAGTTCCCAAACAACTCAATTAGAACAAGTGGTGAGCCAGATTTTCTTCACTTTTGATTATCTGGTAATATTATAGGCAACTTGGTGCAAACCTTTTACTTTATTTTCTAAATCATTACAGTAAATGATATCTCTACACATGTCTTCCCACATGTATAGACATATACTCTAAGTAGGAAGTAGTACATTTTCCACTTAACATTAGTAACTCATACTTTGCTAGGCAACCTAAACAACATGCTAATGGGTTCAAATGTATGCAAACCCTTAGTAATTATCTTAATACTGACTTGAACTTCTGGTGGGAATGTCAGGTTTTGCTGACAAGTTTCACTTGCCTAACTTTATTTCTGGCTCTTTAATTCAGCGCCATATTTACCCTGTCTTTTAAGTACATACATATATAACATCTACTCCAGTGTTAGTGATCTGTTAAATACATTTGTATGTTCTTATTGAGAAGGCAAAGAAGATACAATAGAATAACTGTCTAAGAGGTTGTCTAGGGCATACTTCCTCCCAAACCTTGCCTGTACTTGTAAAATGAAGTGGTTTGGAAATAGGTTCCACCCTCTTCTACTGACCTTTGACTCCTGTCTGGCCACCTTCTGAAAATATTCCCACAGAAGCCTTTTCCTTAACCTAAAAAATAGCTCCCAGATGTCTTGCTACCTAACTAAGTAGCCTTTCTCCCCCTCCCTGAGACTGAATGATTACGAAAGATAGGGGGAAGAGCTTAAGGAAAACCCCTCCTTTTTATTTATTTATTTATTTATTTTTTGGTTCAGAATAATTTTACTGCATAGTCTATTCTATGTCTCTAAGTGAATAAATAGTTCAGAAATGTAGATAGCTGTTTTCTGTAACTTCACTTATAAATAACATTTGGAAATTGAAGTGACCTCTTTCCTTAGGATTAAAGTTAGATGTCAATGTTTGTCTAATTTTAGATGGGAGTTGTCTCACGTATTAGACTGTTAAGTGATTTAAATGCATATCAAGTCATTTGTTACATGTCTTCATTGAATCCTCTGCTTCATTTCCAGGAAATGTCTCATGTTTTCCCACACCCTATGATTAATAACTATCACTGAATTTTCTGGCAATGTGGTGGGTAAGTGGTTTAACCCTGGCCTTCCATCGGAGGTCTGGAAGTCAAATAAACACAAGAGCCTTTGCATCCTATGTCTTAGTGGACCAACTTGTTTTGAATGTTTCAAAAGGAGAGTTTATTAATGAGATAATGGATATTTATGGTAATTCCTGCCTTCTTCTCATGACTTACTGTGGGTAACCTTTGTGATTTGTTCTAATTGTTAAATATCACGTACCTGTGACAGATGTTGCAATGAGAACGTTTCCAGTAGTAGAAGCAGTGGGGCCTTACAAAATCCACAATCAAGACTTTCATCCTCAAGAAAGAATCTCGTTGGTGAACCCTCCTCCTCCTTGGTTTCTTTTGTCAACATTTTCAAGCATGGCAACAGCCTTAGAAAGACCCAAAATACATGACTTTGGGATTGGAATGAAGCCACCAAAAGCATGTTTTCATAAGGACAAGAAGTCAGAAAGCCAATCTTCATTGGTTTTCTGCCTACCATGTGGAATGCACCCTGAAGACCTGGTATACGTACATCAGTTTATGGCAGAGTAACATCGCTGGGTTAGTAATGGCCTCCACGGTGCCTTTTTTTCAAATGACCAGAGAATTTTTTAAAAACTCTTATTATAGGTTCAAAAATGTTCTCTGTACTGTTATGATTAAGTAAACCAAACATGATTTTGTCAGCATTAAAACAGAAAGCTGGGTAGCAGTTGAAGTCACAAATAGTTTTCTGTGAACTTGGATGTCTTGAGCAAAGCTGAGATGTTTGCATAATCTTTTCTGTAGCAACAACATTCCACATGCATATTTCTCTTTAAAAAGAAACTCCACGCTCAGTGGTATTCTGGGTTCAAGGCCTGAATAAAAAGTATCTCAAGTCAAAAGACCTGTGCTAAAAATTGAGATGTAGAGAAGGTCATAAGCTTTTTGACTTCTCTTTTAAATCATATTTGGATGATTTAAAGTCACAGTGATGCAAAGCACAAATTTACTTATATCTCTGAATTTGAACTTTTAGCTATCCAGCTCAATTTCTTCTCTGAAATCCTCCCAAATGTTTGAGATTTCTACAATCAAGACAAATTACTATACATAATACTGAACACAGGGGAAGGTGAAATATATTCTATAATCTGATTGCATCATTTTTCTCCATGCCTGGAAATAAAAATGCTAAGTGTGGCCTACCATTTTTATGGCATTTTTCCAGAATACAAGTCTCAAGTCTCAAAGTCAATATGATATAATATTAATTTTTTTAAAAAATAGAAATATAAAGCCTAGAAGCTGGTCGTGGTGGCACACGCTTGTAATCCCAGTGCTTGGGAGGCTGAGACTAGAGAATCTGGGTTCGCGGCCAGCCTCAGCTACTTAGTGAGGCCCTCTGCAACTTAGTGAGACCCTGTTTCAAAATAAAGAACAAAAAATAGGGCTGGGGAAGTAGCCTGGAGGTAGAATGCCCCTGGGTTCAATCCCCAGTACCTCAAAAAAAAAAGAAATATAAAGCCTAGAGATGTAAAAAATAAAATGCAAATTTCATCATTATATATCTATTTTGAACAGCTTACTTCCCCAAGACCTTGACCAAGGCAGCATTTAATAAAGCAATATTTTTATGATGAAAACTATTTCTTTCTGTTTTGAGTCGATGGGAGACATGCCACAAATTGTCATTTTTTTCCTCAACACAGTAGAGTTGTATCTATACTCTTTTAATTTTACAAATTCAAATATGTGATTAGTATCATAACTCTAACTATGTGTGGAAAAATTAAAATTTTATATGATAAAATTTATCATCACATACTCTTTGTGATACAAAGACTACACATTCATTCAATTATCATAAATCAATTCTTTCCACTGCATTGAGGAGTATACACAAATTTAAAGCTTCTCAGTAGGAAGCTTCCAACAACCTTATGTTAAAAGAAAAAAAAGCAGAAAGATACCAGGTATGATGGCACACATTTGTAATCCCAGTACTTGGGAGGCTGAGAAAAAAGGATCACAGGTTTGAGGCTAGCCTCAGCAACTTAACAAGATCCTCAACAACTTAGCGAGACCCTATTTCAAAATAAAAAATGAAGCTGGGTGTGGTGGCGCACAGAGGCCAGGCTCAGCTTCTTAGTGAGGCTCTCTTCAACTTAGTGAGACCCTGTTTCAAAATAAAGAATAAAAAATAGGGCTGGGGGTATAGCTCGGAGGTAGAATGCCCCTGGGTTCAATCTCCAGTACCGAAAAGAAAAGGGTTGCAGGTATAGCTCAGAGGTAGATTGCCTTTGGGTTCAATACCCAGTACCAAAAAATAGAGGGAGGAGGAGGGCAGAAAGAAATAATTAGCACATGCATATGTCTTACATTTGTTTGGAAATAATGATAATCAGCTTGTCAACAAAGTTATGCTAAGGTAGTCAACCGACTAACCAACCAAGATATTATTTTGAAAGGGAATTAAACATCACTGGAATACGTTGTAGTCTGATTGTAGGTTAACTCAGGTTTCCACATGGACTTCTTTGTGGTTGCTAAGATGAACATAGATCCTAATCACTCCAAATGCCATTAAACAGAAATGATCCAGCTATACCACTCCTGGGTATCTTTCCAAAGGTACTGAAATCAGAATATTATAGTAATATATGCATATCCATGTTTATAGCAGCACAATTCACAATGGTCAAATTATGGAACCAACCTAGGTGTCCATCAATAGATGAATGGATTACAAAATTATGGGATATACACACAATGGAATTCTACTCAGCAATAAAGAACAAAATAATGTCATTTGCAGGAAAATGAATGGACCTGAAGAACATTACGTTAAGAGAGATTAGCCAATCACAGAAAGTGAAGGGTCATATGTTTTCTCTCATATGTGGAAACTAGGGAGTAATTGGGATAACAGGGAAACTACAGATGATGGAGGAGAAATTCCAGTGGAGCCAGGGAGGTGGTCTAGGGGAAGGGGAGGGGGGAGAGGGATAATCAATGAAGGAATCACTTCCACTGACATTACGTACATATGTGAGAATACCAACGTCAATCTCAATACCCTGTATGGGGAAGGGGGGAAATGGGGAGCTAGTCAGGAGAAAGCCCAACTGAGTGCTATGTGCATGTATGTAACTATCACTCTGAACTACATTATGATGTGAGACTATAATGCACCAATAAATGTATTAAAAAATAAAGTTTACCAATCTCAATCTCTCTTTTCTGAAAGGTAAGTTATGAAGTGCAACTGCTTGCTCTTCCACTAAATCAGAAACCAGAGGGCTGAGTTTCTTACATCTCATGGTCTTGGTCAACTGAAACTGTTAAGATGGGGATGGGGTTCTTTACCAGAAACAATCTTTTCCACTGTCTGAAGTTTAAAGCATTTACCCTCTCCCTCCCAAGAAATTCTGATTTGGAAAATCATAAACACACACACACACACACACACACACACACACACACACACACAGAAACAAATACCTGAGGGAATTTTCTTTGGACATTGATTCTGTTGTAAGTTTTTTTCAGTTCTCTCTTTTTACAGTTCTCTCTTTTTATCATGTTCATACTGAGTGTGAAACTGAAAATAAAATAGAAGAGCATCTGATTTCTGTTCTACCCAATAATTACTTTCAAGTTTCTGAAACTGAAGGCCAAGTCAGGATTACAACAGTTCTTGTCCATGTGTAGCTGAAATTCCAGTACATACTGAAAAATGAGATTTAACTGATGTTGCTGACATTAATTATAATGGCCCACTAACTGGCCCTTTGGATTTAATTGGGTATTTGTGATCATATTCTAGCATACAGGATGTATACAGGGATTAACAATGAGTTTATTTATTTTCAAGATTCCAATAACTGCTGTTTCTCTATTGCAATGTATTGCAGAAAAGCTGCTAATGGAAAATCTGACTTGTGAATCTAGTTTGTGACATTAATAAACTTCAGCTGATCAAAAGTTTTTAAAGTTGACCATGTCAAAAGAAAGTCTGAATTCTTTAGCCTAATTAAATCTAGAAGTGCTTCTAACCAATAAGTTAAAGTATAAAGTATAAAATATTTTTAACCTGAAACAAACCAAATAATTTGAACATGGCTTAGCAATAACATCTAGTAGAGGAATCTAGTAGATTCTGAGTATGAATAATTAATTATTGCTAAAGACTGAGAAAGTATTAAAAGAAAATTCAAAATGCATAAAAATGTTATGTTTGATGTAGCAATATATCCATTATTTATAAATACAAAGAAACTGTATCTTTAAATTAAATATCAGTTCTCTGCACAACCACTAAATAAATATTGAGCACAATGAACATGGGCCCAGGACATCTAATATTAATTGAGCCAATCCTTTGTGCTAAGTATTGTGCCAATTGCTTTGCATGTATTATCTCATTTAATCTTCTCAATAACCCTATCAAATTAATTATATTATGTTCCTTTTACATATGACATATGATAAACCTAAGGCCCCAAAAGGTTAAGTAACTAGCAGAAAAATCACATGGTTAGCAAGTGTCTGAACCCGAATTCAAACCCAGGATAATCAAATTTTAAAGCCAGTGCTTATAACTCCAGTTGAAGATAATTTAAATTCTGTTCAGCAATATTCTATTTTTTGGATTGCTCAGTTCATTTTAAGGGTCCCAATCATGTGCACCTCTGCTCCCTGATTCATCTATTCATTCTCTCCCCCACTCTCTAATTTTTTGTTTCATTTTATATTTAAAGAGCACACATATCCAAGTTCTCAGCAACTATATGGCGACACAGTATAAAACACTTTAGGCAAGTAAATAATTTCCAGGCAATAAAATCAAAAGTAGATTAGAATTCAACCAGTGTGAGAACTGGGCATGAGTAAGAAAATCCATTGCCCTACTACCAAGATTACAACTCAGTGTTCATATCTCAAAGATGACCACCTTGATTTTATATTAACTAACACAGGTTTTAGACTGCTTAAAATGGGTTATTTTTGTGTAGAGATTTGGACCTTTTAAAATATGTCCAACTTTCCCAAGTGTCATTTTAGTAGGGGAAAAATGGTAGACTCCAAAGACACACCAAATGAACAGTACAGGGAATTGAATGAAGATGTAGATTTCCTCTAAAACTCAATTTTCTGCCCTTTGCTTTAGAAATAAAAGAGATCAAAGGGCTGCTTGGTGACTAAGTGCTAAAAACTTTTGTCATAAATTTCATGGGCTCCAAGTGATTTTTCAGAAGAAAAACACTCCAAAAAGCATCACCATTATTTCACTAGTTGTTTTTAGACATTCGTGTCTCCATGTTCTTCTTCCATTTCTGGGATGATGATGCATCTGAGCCTTTGGCAGTAGGAATCTGGTGAAACACCCCAGTGATCCTCAAAGTAAAACTGTTCAACAATTCCCAGACGTGGAGGCGTGTAAAGTGCTTATTTCTAATTCTGTACCGATAAGAATATTCTGCAGTATGTAGATATTCCTACAGGAGTGGGGAAGGTCAGGATGTGGTTAGGAATAAGAAAGTTTAAGCAGGAGTTGTATACTCAGATCACACCTATGAATGCATATAATAGGACTATAGGTTGCCTATTTGGATATTGTGAATAAAACTCAAAATGAAATAAGATTAATCTCTCCTGAACTAGAGTGAGCTAGTGCATTTGTGCATGCATAGATGAGCACTTCTCTACTGATGGACAAATGAACAACGACAGGCCATGGTGTAACTCAGCCACTGTGCCTTCTCTCTGGTCAGTTTAAGTCCTTACAGGAAAATGAAAGGCTATCCTAAGAAATATTTTTGCAACACACACAGTTATGCGTGGAACACGATGTGCTAGTCAATTTGCTGTCTGATTAATGCACATGGGGGTAGAAAGGAAAAACCAGTATTCAATTCAATTACAGCAGTTTTTATGATCAAACAAAGCAATTCCATTTATCTCTCATTTAGATGCAATTTTCAGTTAAATCTTCACAGACATAACTCTTCACAAAAAGGCATTTCCTGGAAAGAGTCCAATGCAGAAAATTTGTGTTAATGCTCCTTAATGAGACTAAGCAATTTATTTCTGGCCTTTTGTTAGGTTTTTTGAGTAATCAAAAGTCGTGAAGATCCTTTTCTCAGTCCTTATTGTTATTGTCTCCGGTTGCCTGAGTGTCCAAAGGTACTTGAATCTTAGAGCACATTGCAGCGTGCCCAGGATACACAGAGCCAAAGGAAAAATATGAAAAATCTTTAGGGAAAATGAATTCTACTATAAAATGTGTAAGTAAAAGCAGTATCTTACATTTAAAAATAATTTGTCATATCTCTCACTACCTTTGTATATTTGTAAATTTTGAGCTGGACCAAATCATTTCAGGCTATACCTTCAGACCTCTGGGATTTCATTCTCTCTCTCTTTACTGGGAGCATTTCAGTGGGAAAGTTTGAGAAACTCTGGTGATTAACTATGTTAGGATCAACATAAATTAAATTTTACTGAAAAGCACCCATAGTATTAAAAGTTCCCTAAGCAGCTGAGCACTTGTCTTTATTCACAACAAATACTTAAACAAAGCAGCTCAGTGTTGCTTCATCTCTGAGTTATTATTATTATTAATAAGATTGGGATTCAGTCATATCACATTTTAACTTTTCCAAGTCAGAATACATCTTCAATCAAAGTGAAAAAGAAATGTTGGTAAAATCGTTATTTGGAAGTACTTTTAATTTTTCACCTAGAATAATGAGGCTGCTTACAATCACTAGTATCTTAAGAGTCAATAAGATACATTAAAAACCATCACACAGCCCCACTTTATTAGGGACTTAAAGACATCATGCCTATCCTTTAAATTCCTGTCACTTTTAATCAATATTTAAATGGGATATAAGTTGTGGCCAAAGTATACCATAAACAGTGAACACATTCTGAATGATAATTATACTTTTCTTGCTGATGTTTCTATTTGCATAAATAAATAAATGAATATACATTAGTAAATATTTAGTGGTAGTATTATATATATTAATATATAGTATTATATATGTTAATACCTCCTTATTGGTATATAGGGGGCTCTCCACACCAAAACATATAAAATATGTTAGATACAATTCAGTTTTCAAAACAAGCCAGTGAAGTACTATTTATTATCATTTCTTATTGAAAAACAGAGCAAACAAGTGCAGGAAGTATCAGTTTAATAAACAAACCACCAGTTAAGAACACTTATGAGGATTTTTTTCCATTAACTGTATAGTGACAACACAAGTGCTTTGCCTTGGACTATAAACTTTCAGGAGAACAGACAGTAGTGACCATCTAGTCCCATTTCCTTGAGGGTTAAATAAACTATCAGCACTTTATTTAATTTAAAAATAAGTGCATTCTTGTAGATGATAATGACAATGGTGCTGACATTGGCAATGAGGGTGTGAAGAGAGAGGACAGAGAGACAAAAGCTAAAGGCCAAACCTGAAATTGGTTCTACTGGGAATTCTGACTACCATCTTTAAAGCATCACAGGTTGGCTCTGGGTAGCATGAACATAACTTTAGCCACTTGTAAAGGAGCCAGTGTGAACTAGATAATTCACCTCAGCCAGATTAAATATATTGAAGTCATGGTGTAGGGTAAAAACTACAGATTCAGACATGGAGTCGTCAGAGCACACAGCAGAGGGGATGTTAGAAAGTGAGGGGCAGAACACAGTAGTCTTTTACAGGTGACACTGCTGGCATGCAGACATGCTCCTGTCACAGGGATCAGCAGTCTTCCATTGCTGGAGCGCCACAGGAAAAGGAATAAAACGTTCCTGTTGGGTTCAGAGAGTCATTTAGTAAAAACAAAAGAGTTATGAATTACATATCAGGAAGTGCAAAATAACAATGTCTTGCTGCTGTTCAACATACAGTCAATACAACTTTCAACACAAGGTAGAAACCATTGAAGGAGCTTTTATTTTTATAATTTGTGAACTAATAACCAGCCTAAGACAACCAGCTAACCAATCAACGCCCCCTCCAAAAAAAACACACAAAAAACAAAAAAACACAATTCTCGTAAATAGGGAGGAAATTGTAAATTGAATGCTGAAAAGTTAAGGTATGTTTTTCTCCCGGTCCCTTACACTCAGACAAGAAATTCTCCATTTCTGTCCCTGTGGTAGACAGGTTTCTAAGATAGCCTCAATCTTCCCTGCATCCTAAAATCCACACACCTGTGTGTCCCTTCCTCGGGAGCACAGGCTGCATTGAGTGACTTTCTCTAATAACTATGGTGAAGTTGTCACTTCTGGGATAAGGCTGCAAAAGATTGTGACTTCCCTCTTTCTAACCGACTCTTGCCTCTTCAGCCTGCATGTCTTGATGAAGTAAGCTGAATGCTGGAGGCGCCCATGTGGCAAGGGACTGTGGCCCTCAGTTCCACTTCCCACAAAGCAATGATCTTAGAAGCCAGTCTTCCCAGGGTTGAACTTTCAGAGAAGACTTGAGCCCTGGCCAATATCTTGATTATGGCCTCGTGAGAGACTCTGAAGCAGAGGACCCATGTGAGCAGTGCCCAAATTCCTCGACCGCAGAAACTTACAGATAATAAAAGTGTGTTGTTACAAGCTACTAAATTCTGGATAATTTATGATGTAGCGTAGAAACTTAATGAAGTCCCTAAATGTCCTCCCAAGAGTTAGAATATATTCCAGTTCATCAACAGGAATTCTATTAACAATATCTTTTCAACAAGAACACAGCTGTCTACAAATAAATGGAAAGGCAGCGACATTTTCATTGTAGCCTTATCTTTTCTTTATAATGGAAATCTATGGCTGTAGAGAAAATTTCCTAAATTTATTTTTAATAAGTCACTATTCAAAAATTATATATATGTATAATATATATGTATATTATATACATGTACATTATATATGCACATTATATATAATATATCTACATTATATATGTACATGCAATATATATGTATATATATTATATTATATATGTGCATATAATATATAATATATAGATAGAGTATATGTGTATGTATATACATATATATTCTTGTATGCAGCTGTTTATAATTTTAAGTACTCATAAATAACCTTTTAAAAATGAAAGTTCTCTATGATAAAGAATTACTTTTAAAGCAGCATAAATATTTCTCTCATTAACTTTCTGTAGACAGAGAATATAAAGATCAAGAAATGCTAAACCTCAGGTTAATTAAACATATATTAAGTGCACTATAAAATTTAGACCATGATTGAGATATAGTTAAATTATTGTGTGTGTGTGTGTGTGTGTGTGTGTGTGTGTTCTTTCAGTATAGTGAATGAGAACTAAAGCCAGCCAGCTTCAGATCTTTTCCTTGTTCTGCCACCAAATAGCTAGGAGACATGAACAATCTCTCAATTTCCTCACCTCTAAAATGGAGAAAATAAGAACATCTACCTCAGCTAGAGATTAAATGAGATAAAACACATATAGCATTTGGAACAGTTTCTAGCATATGGTAGAAGATTAAAAAAATGCTACCTAGCCAGGCGCGGTGGCACATGCTTATAATCCCAGTACTTGGGAGGCTGAGACAGGAGGATCGCAGGTTCACAGCCAGCCTCAGCAACTTAATGAGGCCGTCTTTCAAAATAAAAAAGAATAAAATAGGTTTGGGGGTATAGCTCAGAGGTAGAATGCCCCCCTGGGTTCCATTCCCAGTAACACACACACACACACACACACACACACACACACACACAAATGGTAGCTAAACTACAAAAGTGATCATATAAATAGGACTTACCACCATGTGTCATGTTTTTTTTTCCATTTCCAAAATAAGAGTATTAATAAAAGAAGTTTTAAAAATTCTTCTCAGTCTTAAAAATCGTCACCATTTTTATCTTCCATCACTAAAAACACTCCAATTAAGTAGAAAAGGTGTATTCATCCATTTGATACATGTTTATCAATTCCCTACTATGTTCTAGGCAGTATATGAGACTAAGCATCCAAGATAAAAGCCCACTGCCGACCATGGGAGCTGAGCTAGAGAAGCACCATCGGGTAGTGGTTAAGAGCCCGAACTCTGGAATCAGACGCTGGATCTTAGAGACAATTATCATTTGAGACAGTTTCCTTAACTCTCTGTGCTCTGGTTTCCTCTCCTTTGAAATGACAATGATAATGGTTACATTCCCTTAACCATACTGTAATGATTAACTGGGTTAATACAAGTAAAATTTCTGAACAGAATTTGGGGTATAGTAAATACTCAATAAATACTACTACTTCCAGGAGGAAAGAGAGATAGGAAAGCAGATAGTGTGATAGGTGCAATGGGGGTGCAGGCAGTCACAGGGAGTGAGATTGATAACTGGTCCTTTAACAGCACAGTATATAATAGTTCATTCAAACTCTCATTCTGGACACATGCAGAAAGTACTTTGCTACGCAGAGTGAGCCTCTTACAAGTTATTGCTAAAATATGTTCATGCCACGATCAAAGTATGGCAATGGATAATAAAAGTCCCTTACCATTTCTTAAAGACACATCGTTCTTGAGATGTAAATTTCTCAAATATTACATGAAGCCTACTGTAAATGGAGGAAATCAAGACCAAATTATAAAGTATTCACAAGAGATTGTTACCTATATGAAATTAGCACTTTTAGGTGTTATATACACAACCAGTTGTCCTCACCAGTTCTTGTCAATTGATAGTCAAAGTCAAGTGGTTAAAGAGAGAGAGAGAGAGAGAGAATAGTAACTGTGGTTACATGCATGATGTGACAATAATGAAATTGGTAGAATTCAGAACAAGTACTTGCTACTTGGTGGGGTAGAACCACAAAATTCCAGGGTTTCCCTTATATAAACACAAAGACCGATATAGGGTATAGCAATACAAGTTGGTCTCATTCATTTTGTTCTTTTCTTCCTGCTTTTCCTTTCATTTTTCTTTTTAATAATGTTTTATAGTGGCTATATTTGTCACAGGTGCTATAGGCAGGCATGAACAACTTCCAAGTACTAGTCCTTATATCTGGGGCTCACATTTAAAGGAAATGGGAACTGATTGTTACAAATGTGTATTTTCAGTAGCTGAACAGTTTTCATCTTGACCAATTCCAATCCTTTATTTTATATTTTCATTGTCCTATGTATCTCTTCTTTGTGTGTTAAAGTAAAATTATTGGTGTGACCATTTGGTTAATATCCAGTTCCTTGCTGGATTGTATACACTCTGAGGGTAATCCTGATGTTTGTTTCTGTTCACCTTAGTCTCCAATGTTTCACCACATACTTGAGGGCACACATGGTCCTATTCAATAAATATTCAGAGAATGAAGAAATTAAATACAACCTTGGAGAGCAAATTTTTATTGGCTTTATAACCATTCACACAAAATCTAGACAGACTTTATTATATATGAAGAATGTATTTGCAAAAAAAGGTTAAGGCAAAACCATTCTCAAACTGTTGGAGAACAACACTGTTAATTACATTGTCTCTGAAAACTAAGAAAGGCAATAAACACAGCCCACGAGTCAGCCTTAAATTGGCCAGAGTTTAGAATGTTTTTCCATTCCTGATTTATACAATTTTATCACTGCAATCTACTTTTTATAAAAAAAAAAAAGCTAAACCAGATTTCTGGCTTTTTGAATCGTACTTCATAAGCTCCTAGCTAACACACAACAGGTTTTGTCATGAGTTACCAAGCGATAAGAGTTGACACCAGGCAATATGGACAACACCATACCACATCTTTAAAAAAAAAAAACAACTTTTTATGAGGCATACAAAAGGATAACATGAGGCAGATTTTGCCAGCTTGCAAGAATGTTACCTTTAACCATTCTCTATAGGCTAAAATGAGCAGAGAATACTCCACAATTGATCTATGTACAATGATCTGTATAATGTTCATGTCAGCTATTACAGAAAAGAGGCGTCAAAAACCATACCCATATTCACAAAACAAAATACAGATCTGTTGTAGTATAATAAAGAATGTTGGGGATATTTTGTTTTTCAGTAAATATTTCAATAAAATGATAGTCTAGTTCTGAGTTCTTGTTCTGGGACAACTTGCAGTCCTTTCAGTGATAGACAAAAGAAATTAATATGCTCTTTAAAAAAATCTAAATACTGTACTTTCTTACTCAATTTATAAGCCTAAAGCTTCAAGGGGCTGGAAGAAAGATATTTATAGAGGTTATAACAGATATATGCTATTAACAAATTTACTAATTTTTTCATACCAGGTTGCACCTAATGCATCCTCAGTGACCTGGCAAATTCATATTTATATAATCACAAAGATCTTAGCTTTTCACAAGTATAAACTTTCTTCCATATAACTATCATGTCCCCATAAAGCTTAGGAAGTGTCCCAGGTTTTCATGGCAGGTAAGAAAGCCTCTTTCTTTTATTGTAACTAGATTCCAAAGGATTTTTCAGCTCTGAGAAGTTAGAATCCATTCTTTTGCAAGTCTTTTCTTCTTCAAATAGCTCACTGTGAAGAACAAGCACTGCCCAGCCAAGATCTTCTCAGATTCTCATTTAGAGAAGAATTATTCATGTTACACAGAATTTTCTTCTTAATAATTCCATTGCATAACAATCCTTATTTATCTAATCCAGGGTAGGAAACATTTTCACCATGATTTGTTTATGTGTTTGTTCATTTACTTATTTATACATTTTATTAGCTAAAGTATACACATTTCTGACTTCCTTAGTTTTACCTAATGTCCATTTTTTGTTTAGGATCCCATCCAGAATTCCATATTACTCACCATGTCTCCTTCGGCTCCACTTCCTTCTTTGATGACCAAAACATTTTTGAGGAGTAATTGTCAGATATTTTGTAGATTGTCCCTTACTGGAGGTTTTTCTGATGTTTTGTTATAATTAGACTGTGGTTATGGGCTTTAACAAAAAGACCATAGAAGAAAAGTGACATTCTGTGCTGCTCTCATAACACTGACAAGCAGGTATACGTTCAATATGACATATCACTATTGATATTGATTTCAGCCAATTGGCATGAGGTAGTGTTTGTCAAGTTTCTCCAGTATAAAATTATTTCCCCCTTTTCATGACAGTACTCCTTAGAAGGATGCCACTATATGCAGTCTGTACTGAAGGGGTAAGGAATCATGCTTCCCTTACTTAGGGGCAAAACATGTACATAAACCATTCTAAATTTCATAACTGAACAAATTT
Organism: Glis glis; assembly: GCA_004027185.1. Lineage (NCBI taxonomy): Eukaryota > Metazoa > Chordata > Mammalia > Rodentia > Gliridae > Glis > Glis glis. The sequence continues at coordinate 48,738 of PVJS01000882.1, read as the reverse complement.
GAAGTCCAGTCCTGCCTAATTCATATCTAGAATTCATCACAGGCCAAAAGCAAAACTATACACATGCACATACATACACACACACACACACACACACACACACACATAAAAGGACATGATGTATTATGAAATAGCACCTTTCAATATAAGGAAAGCTAAAAGCATGACAGATACTCTGATTTGCCTTTTTATTAAAGAGAAGACTCGACTAATTGGAGATTTTTCTCCATTCATTTTCCATCATAAAGAATGTAAATGGCACCAGGCATGGTGGTGCACATCTGTTAATCCCAGTACTTGGGAGGCCAAGCCAGGAGGATTACAGGTTCAAGGCCAGCTTTGGCAACTTAGTGAGACCCTATTTCAAAATAAAAAATAGAAAGGGTCTGGGAGTGTAGAGGTAGAGCACCCCTGAGTTCGATTCCTAGTGCCACACACACACTTACACACACAAAGAAGAATATAAATGATTTGCCCATCACCACAACCACAAGAACTGCTCACCACCTGGTCTGAGGTCTCCAGTTCTCCAGGGGTTGTGGTAATTTAAGTAAATAAAACTCCATGATATAAAGCCATGAGAATGTAAGAGGAGTGTGTGTGTGTGAGTGTGTGTGTGTGTGTGTGTGTGTGTATGTGTGTGTGTGTGTGTGTAAGAGGATGTGAGTTTCCCAGTGAATTTTATTTCTAGGCATAAATATGTGTTTGCTTAAATATCCACATGGCTAATATTATAAAGCTGTTATTCTTACTCAGAAAATGTGGAATTCCTGTTTTCACAGAGTCAGATTTCTACTCATATATTTTATCTGAAACTTGCACAACTACAGGGCATGCAAACTCCTAATATTGACCAGTAATCTCTTTGTGCTATACAATGTCACAAAATGCATTAGAAGGCATGTGGCTCTCACTTGGTAAACACTGAAGAGCACTTGCACAGCTTGTTATTACAGAATGCACATGCTTACATGTGTGCAGTGACCCAGCTGAAAACACAAGATCAGACACAGGTGGTTTAAAAGACAAAACAGCCATATGAGACATATAGGTTGGCTAACATCACTTAATATACCTTAATGCCTCTCTGAACAGACTCTTGGTATTCAAATGATTCTTCACTGAAATGCTTAATGTGTTTATTTTCAAAATGGAACCACAGAGCTTTACTTTTTCTTTGGGAGTCATTTAAATTGCAAGGACCAAATAAACTTAAAAGAATAAAAATTTTCGCTTATGCAATAAACACAAATTTTGTAGATAGAGAAAACATAGAATAGTGCAATGCATATCTTGCCTGATAGCACAAGTGAGTATTTTTAAGTGGATGGAGGCCACAATGTAGGGCTTATTGACCTAGGTTTAGTGAATAATTTGACTCAATTCTCTAACACATTCTGTGCTATACAACCTGCAAACGCATGGAGTACACAAAGGAATGGGAGACAGAAGAGGACTCCTTACCTCTATCTGGATTAATAAGATGCTCAAGCAACTTAGGATCGTCTCTTCCTCCTCTCACTTGTAAGATGGGATGGAGTCAATCTCACATCACATAATATTGAGAACTATCCTTAAAGATGTCTGAAATTAACAACTCCATCTGACACAAATACAGAAATATTTGCATGTTTTATAGTAACTACCTAATGCCTGAGTAAAACAGTCTTGTGATGTTTTCTGTTCCAAAATCTCAGTGTTATCTTTGATGAAGACATCTGAATTATTTTTCTTTACTTTGATCATGATTTTAAACCCGTAGACTTTAACCTGTTACCTGATGATCTAGCTATTTTTCCATCCTTTAATCTGTTTAACTTCTTGCTTTAGGGAAGTGTCAGGGCTGTGCAAGCCATTCTCCCTAGCATCACAGCTTCTGGTCATTCTATCCTTTGGTAATGCAGCAACAAGATCCAAACCCATTTTATCACTGTGATTGTTGCTTATGTCTATATCCATTAAAAATTGATAGCAAATTTCTATCATCTTGTTTATCACCGTCTCTATGAAATTCTATCGTCTTGGAATAAGCTTCAGGATTTGTATCATATATATCCATTCATTTATCCCTTTACTCATACATTCATCCATCTCTCCATTCACTCATTTATTAAATACTGTATGGAGGATGGAGCAGGACAGATGTAGGAAATTTTCTGTAGCATAGTATGCATGAAGCTAGGGGAGGAAAACAAATCATGGTATCATAATAAAACTGTAGGACTTAGATAAAATTGAAACATAAAGAACAACGGAGAAAATCGGGAATGATGAGACTGGAGAAGCAAGCAAAGGAAAACCCCTTATACCAAAATATTTCTCCTAGATTTCCTTTCCTATAGCTTCTGCAACTATTGCTAAAGTCCTCTTCATATTGTTTGTTTTTGCTCCAAGAACAGTTATCTTGAAAAATGAATGAAATTAGTGGTCAAGTCCCCATGATACCATTTTCCTCAACTTTACTCCTGCTTGTTTTATGTGGCTCAGTTTAGATAGAAATATTTTTAAATGAAGCTCACCTTACTTTTATTACAAAAGTGGTAATGTTCTTATTGTAGAGTATATACAGTAGGCATGTGAGAGAAAAATTAAAAGATATTCTGCAATTCCACTATTTAAAATTAATCGCTGTGAGCTGGGCATGGTGGTAGACACCTGTAATCCCAGTACTTGGGAGGCTGAGACAGAAGGATCACAGGTTCAAGATCAGCCTCAGCAACTTAGCAAGACTTTCAGCAAGCTAATGAGACCCTGTTTCAAAACAAAAGATAAAAATGGCTGGAGGTATAGCTTGGAGATAGAATGGCCCTAGGTTCAATATACAGTACCAAATAATGATAATAATAATAATAATAATAATAATAATGATAATAATAATCACTGTGAATATTGTTCTTGTCATTAATAGCACTATGATGTATTTCCTATCAATAGTTTTATTAAAATGATTATTAGCTCACATTCACCCAAACACACAAAGTCAGTGCTATAACACGCATACAGCTTTTTAAAAGTGAGAAAAATAATAGTATCTAGGTATAGAGTTGTAAGGATAAAATAAAATAGTATATACTCCTGTGTATCTTTCCAAAGGAACAGAAGTCAGAAAACTAGAGTAATATATACATATCCATGTTTATAGCAGCATAATTCACAATAGCCAAATTATTGAACCAACCTAGGTATCCATCAACAGATGAATGGATTACAAAATTATGGGATATAGACAAAATGGAATTCTACTCAGCAATAAAGAAGAACAAAATTATGTAATTTGCAGGAAAATGGATGGACCTGGAGAACAATATGTTAAGTAAGATTAGCCAGTCACAGAAACTGAAGGGTCATATGTTTTCTCTCATAGGCGGAGGCTAGGGGGTAATCAGGATACCAGAGGGACTTCGGATAATGGAGGAGAAACTCCAGTGGAGCCAGGGAGGTGGTCTAGGGAAAGGGATGGAGGAGAGGGAGAATCAATGAAGGAATCACTTCCACTGACATTATGTACATATGTGAGAATACCAATGTCAAATTCAATATCCTGTATGGGGAAGCGGGGAGTGGGGAGGGAGCTGGGAGAAAGCCCATCAAGTGCTGTGTGCATGTATGTCACTATCACTATGAAGGACATTATGATGTGAGACTATGATGCACCAATAAAAGTATAAAAAATATAAAAAAGTATAAAAAGTATAAGAATCTGGCCCAGAACTTGGTACATGTAAATCCCATAGTGTGGAATTTCTAACTAAAAATATTAGCTATTATTTTAACTACTAAAATTTACTCAGGTATATCACCTACTTGTTCATTCAACATCTTGTTGGCATTTTCTTTTTTGACAGCAGCAGTTATGGGGTCAGTGAAACCATGACCTTTGTCCGAGGATCTTGGGTTGGTGTGTCCACTGGTCTTGCCATTTTCTGCCTGTGTAAGCTTAGGCATGGTTTCCTCGTTTGAAGCTTGTAAATAATGTTTATCTTTCAAAAAGTTTTTAAGGATTAGAGATCATGTTGTGAGGTGTCATAGTAATTACCAGGTAACTAATAATACCTGTTGTTTCCAGTGTCTCTGCTACAGTGGATGCAATGAGCACATTCATGGATATTGCTTTTTCCCTCTGTTGAATTATTTCCTTGGGAATGATTCCCAGAAGTTGGGTTACTGAGTCAAAGGATATAAAAATACTTCACGTATTTACTGTTATACTGTTTTCCAGTAAGTTTCAATCAATCTGTAATGTAATAAGCAAAGCACCTCATACATTTAAAGATTGTTCCTCTACCTGTTTCATTTAAGTCCAGATCCCCTGCTCATCAGTTAAGAAGGGGAGAATCTGGGACAGATTTTATTGCAGGAATTCCAAACCACTGGGAATCAAACAGATGCTGCTAACTCATTTTACATTTGGGAGACCACCAGTCAGCCATGCTCAGGAACAGCTTTCAGAAACATCTGGATTTAAACTTACAGCCTAAACATGACAGGTTAAGTAGTCTAGAGTTATAAAACAGCTTCAAGCCCAGAGTCTCAAAAATCTGAATTCTCTATGATCTTTACAGTTTTTAAGTGATCGGCAAAATTAGAAACAATGTTACCAGTACGAATCATATAATTATGTATAGTATATCATTTTGGCATTATGGAATTCTGGTCTCCTCAAAGTTTTGGTGGTCTCTGAGGCTTCTTACAAAAACTATTTTGAAGGTAGAAAAATCCTTACTGACAACAATTTTATTCAAAGGAACACAAAGATATACACAGTCTTCAATTTACATTTATTGAATCTTACTAAATTTATGTGAAACTGAAATAGTTAAATTATAAGAACGTAGAAAGGCAGAAAAAGTATTGGTTTAAGAACCAACACTTATGACATTCTATCCATGTCATAAGCCTTACGGGAAGGCAGAGCTCATGTCTACTGCATTGTTCTTCAATGACTTGCATAGTGACAGGCACCACAGCAAACCCTGCACATAAGCCTAAGTAAATGGTGACCATTCCATACATTACTCCCCAAATTTAGCAACTTGTAACAATCATTTACTTATGCTTACTGGGCTCACGGACTCTAAGGGTCAATGTTTCAGACAAGGTACAATGGGGATGGGAATGGGCAGTTTATACTCCATGATGTCCAGGGCCTTAGCACCAAACCTGGAGGTAACTCAATGGCCAGGGACTACAGTCTTGTGAAGTCTCACTTGCTCACATGTCTAGAGACTGGGCTAGGGTGACTCAAACATGGGAACTCACTAGCCAGAGCACCTACACATGGCCTCCGCTATGTGGCTCGACTTCCTCACAATGTGATGGTCTCAGCGTAGATGGACTTCTAGCATGGTAGCTCAGAGTTCCAAGCATGAGTGTTGTAACCATATTTGGAAAATAGAACCCACAATGATCCTCTAGTTCTATTTTCTACATAACTTACTTTTCCACCTTTCACCTTATTAAATTGAAAAACTGGATTTTGCTTGCACAGTTGTAATACACAAACACAATGGGAAATTTTGGGTTTTAATTTTTAAAATTATATATAATTTTTTCAAACTATGCCTTCTTCGATGATTTTTATACACCTTCATAAGAGGACAAGTAGCACTGAGTGTTTCTTCCTGATACAAAATCACTTCCTTCCTATTGATTTCTCAAGGGACCACTAATCAAAGATGGACCAAGCCACGTCATGTTAACCTCGTTTTTCTTGGGGGATATTTTGTATTTGACAGAAGAGAGATTTTCAAAATATTTGGTGAATTATTTGAAACCTAAAAAAATGTTAAAATAAACCTATAGAGTTGATTTGAGTATTTTGGTTGTCTATGATATCTTTTTGGCCATGATCTTAAAAATTAGGTGCAATGGAAGTCATTTCAAAATAGGATAATAATTTAAAGACATAATTTATGCTCAGGATAATTCATTTCCATACTAACCTTTTGCCCTGAAAATTGTTCAAGTTTGATTTGTGAGCTCAAAGTATGTAAGCTTTTTTCCCATTTGAGACATAATGGTCACAAAATAAAAATTTCTCTATGACATGAAGACTTCTTAGCTCTTATACATATTCAATTCTCAGTTAAGAGCTTTCTTTGTTGAAGGCAGAGTGTTAGCTTTAATCATGTATTTGAACCAAGGTCTCTTAAATTCATTCTCATACCTTGACTGTCAGTAAGAGGTACTGACAATTCCATTTTCAGAAGCCTTTATGAATTTATCTCTTTTTTAGCTGTAAACCTGAGATTGAGGATTACTTTTACTTACTGAAGAATTTTTTTAAAATATCATCTCTGAGTTCAACCCCCAGTAACACACACACACACACACACACACACACACACACACACACACACGAGTTGGTATTCATGTATGTCCCTATCACTCTGAACTTCATTATGATGTGTGATTACAATACACCAATAAAAGTATATTAAAAAATATCAAAACATATATGGCATGTATATGGTCTTTTTCAAGGCAATAATGATAGATGTTCCACAAGATACCACAAGCAGCCAGCAATTCATTAATGTTGAAATATTAAAAGATCTCTTCTATTGACTATATTTTATTTTTAGTCTTTAGCTGAATGAAATATAACCTAGCGGTACAATGTAGTTTTTTTAAGAAAAAAAAGTAGATAAGATAGCTTAAAATATTATCTTTGCATAGTCACATCAAAATAATCCCAACTTGAGGCAAATTATCTAAGTAACTCATTTGTTTGGAAAAAATATAAAAATTGCAATGAATTATTTGCCATATTTTTGAAATTTAAAAATAACTAGCCAGAGCACCTACTCGTGGGACAGAAAGGGGGCTGGGAAGCAATTTTTCTAAGAATAGTAACCTTCCTGTGGCAGCTTATACAAATGTATGGGGAATTATTCTGCTTGTCAAAGAAAGTTAATTATTATGAGCATATTCTCCAAAGTTTTACAAGAAAGCATCATTCATTTGAACCTCTTCCCTGCTCCCCACCATTCAGAATTTGTTTTAATCTGTGAAGGAAAAAACCAAAGAAGCCAGAACAGTGAAGAGTTTAAAATGTAACTATTCAGACAGTCTAAGTTCAAATTCTACATCTGTCTCCAGAGAAATTGGCAACCTTTAAAGCATCATTTTATTTCATTGGCCCTTGGTTTCCTTATCTATCAAATGAGTTTGATAATAGATACTATTTATAAAAATGTACATACTTATCTATTTAAAGGATGATGCTAATTACCAAGGTAGACTTATTAATATCCTATTTGTTACTAAGCACTTTTCTTAGAATATTCATTTTCGTACTTCCTTAAGTGACAGAACATCCAGTATCCTCCTCTTTGCAAATAAATTGATTTATTTCACACACAAGCAACAGCAATTTCATTGGCAGAAATTGTGATTATTATATATGAATGAGTTGAATCATATCATAATCGTGTGTCCCATAAAGTATAAGCTGTATAACTAAACATGCGAGATTACTTCCCAGCCTCCACTAATATGTAGTTGCAATGATGTCCGCTGTCTTTTGAGAAGGGAGGAAAAGTAGCAGACATAACAAACAGAGATGAAAAAGATGAAGAGAATGAAGAAAGAAACCCTTAAAATTGAGAAATTATATTCTCTGACTTACTAAATGGGCAAAGGCCCCTGTCATTCAGCAATAGCGCTAGAGTACTTTAGATCACTTCACTGACCAAATAGTTGTCCCCAGATAGCTGGAGCACACCAGTTTGTGTTTATTCATGCACACATCCCAACAGGATCTATCAGGTACCTACAGTGTCCACATGCCGCATGCTGGTGGCGCTCAATTTTCAATGGAAAATTGTCAAGCAAGTGGCTACACATCGAGTCACTTGGTTTCTTAAAATGTATTTTAGCTATCCCGCCTACAAAGGTAGGTGAAAAGCATAACTGAAGTCTATTTTGTCCCCAACCTGCTTTGTCCTCCCTTCTCTTTGGGATTCCATGAAGACAAATAAACAAAGGGAAGGTAGGGGAACCGGAGTCTTCCCATCTCATGCAGTTGAAATTCATCAGCTATGGAGACAGCAACCCTTGAAGCCAGCTTCTGAGTGGTCAGGCCTCCAGGATCAGAGGCAAAGAGAGGAAGATCTGTCACAACTGCCTGTAAGTAGCAGTGTTCTTGGCCTTGCCCCAAAATACCAGAAATATTTTAATTAGTAGGGACAATAATAAGTAAAATAGGAAGTGAGATAAGAGGTCATTGCCTGAGAAAACAAGGCTTTTCTTCTCATTTTTACAACTCTCTGACTGACCCACACAAGAAAGTGCATGCAAATAATATTTTAAGTTCCAGAATGAGTCTTTGCTTTTCCAAGCAGGATTGTCTGTAGATAAATCCAAGAGGGAGGTCATTCAATTGAACGGAAGATATTTAGAACAGGCAGAATAGCTTCACCCCCATGTAAAGTAATCATAAGCCTTTTTTTGGGTGCATTTTAGAAGGTTTTAGATAAACAGACTCAAGCTCTGTGACTTCAAGAAGATGGTGCTTCTATTGAGACAGGCGGGAAGGACTGTACGTGGGATGGTGCAGTGTATCCACAGACCTACGGAAGGGCACAGAGAATCAGATATTGTGCGTTGGTCAGCAGCATAACCTGCATGCAAAGGCCAATCTAACCGCGCAGCTTTTGAGTTGGGGTGGGGACAAATGGCTGTCTGAAACAGAACTTGAGAAAAGGAGCAAGTCATTTAGGATGAAAGGAGCTGGGCGTGGTGGCGCACGCTTGTAATCCCAGTACTTTGGGAGGCGGAGACTGGAGGATCTGGGTTCGCGGCCAGCCTCAGCGCTCTCACTCTCTCTCTCTCTCTCTCTCTCTCTCTCCTTAGTGAGGCCCTCCGCAACTTCGTGAGACCCGGTTTCAAAATAAAGTATAAAAAATAGGGCCGGGGGTGTAGCGCGGAGGTAGAGCGCCCCTGGGTTCAATCCCCGGTACTGCAAAAAATAAATAAATAAATAAATAAATAAATAAATAAATAAATAAATAAATTTAGGATGAAAGGAGTGAGGGTTTATACACAAAGACAACTACAGAAATATTTTAAACATAGAGTTTGAGGATTGACAAGAGGAGAAATGGGTAAAGCTGCTTGAACTAACCCTCTAGTTGCTTAAGAGCATAGGTCACAGATGCAGGATGCCTGGGATTGGCTGCTACTTAGCCACTCTCTAATCATGGGAAAGTGACTTCCTCTCTCTGGGCCTCAGTTTCCTCATTTGGCAGATTGTCAATTATCATACTATCTACCTCACATTGGCTTTTGAAAATATTCAATAAATTAACATATATACAGTTCTTCCAAGGGAACTAATGATTGGTAAAAGTGATCCACAGTTAACTAACACTAAACCTAGAACTGGGTTTAGCAATATTTACTTAACATTTACTGTGTGAAATGTATGCAAAGTAATATATGTGAATCATGCTTGCATTTCATCATAGCCCTAGGATGCAGGTACTGTTATGACCCCAATTTTACTCATAATGAAACTGAGACACAGAGAAGGAAAGGGACTTGTCCAAGGTCACAGAGCAAGTAGGTGGTGCTGACGGGATTCAAATCCAGACAGTATGGCTCTAGGCACAAGTCTTGGCTGGGTCGCGCTGTCTTTATACCTGCCATAGAAATGGTGGACGCAGCAATGCATCTGCTCTCATGCACGCCTGTCTGTTTTCAAGCTTTAGGCTTCTCAATGGCAAGGGCTGTCCTGGATTCTTCTCCACCTGCTGGCAACCTGCAGACCACCTTGTAGGCAGTGCACATTTGATTAGGTAAATGGCTAACTGGTCCCAGAGGAAGCCTCCAGATAGGGGCAAGGGCCATGGTGCTGGGGGTGCACTTCTCCTTGAGACCCCCCCACTTGCTTCTCCATGACATAGGAAACTTCTGCCTGAGAAGTTGTTTGAAAATCAAGTTCTATTGCTGGGAATGATTTAAAATTCATCAGTTCATTTATTAAAAAATGTTAAACTTTTATTATAGGCATTTTTAAGCTACTGACTATTCAGTTTACTAAATAAACCCATTTACTTGTTCCATAAATATTAAAGGTACTATCATTGGATAGCTCCATTCTTCTTATTTGAAAACAGTAAAATATGAAAATGATGACAAGACTGGTGGCATTAATAATAGGGATGCAATTTCTCTATCTTATGTCTGTGCAATTAAGACAAAGTGAGTGTTGTGCAACCAACCAAGGCTGAGAAGTTGTGGATCCAATCTGGTCCATCCATAAAAGAAGCAAGGCATGGGCGGGGGAGGGAAATATGACTTTATTTCAAATGCGGCAGGCTGAAATAGGAGACCTAGTACCCAGTGGTGGCCAGTTGAATACAATAGCGCTCCCCAGGAGACTTCCACAGGGGCCTCTGTGCAGTAGATAGTCTGTCTAGTTTATAGACCAAGGCAGAACAAAGATGGCAGCATGCTGGGACTCATAGTGAATAAAGGTGGCACCATGCCGTAGCCCAGGGTTAACAAAACTGTCTACCGCAGAGTTAACAAAGGTGCCATCATGACGTGGCCCAGAGTCTCCAGGGACATACTTAGGTATTTTTCACATAACAGTGTCATTTAGCAGAAAGGGAGCCTAACTAACACCATGTTCTCCTGGTCCCCCCAGTAGGTGTTAAGGCCTGCTAGGTACCCCAAATCTCAGTTGTAATAAGTACCCACGTGGCTTTAAACTAGTCAGCTATACATTAGTCATGTATATGACTATGTATTTCAAACATAGTTGAAATGTTTGATAAAACACTGGGACTATCTTTAAGGATTTGGAGAGGAAATGTAATTTGGTTTTGTTTGTTGTTGTTGTTGTTGTTGTTTGCCTTTGGTGCAGGGGCTCTAAACCAGGGCCTCAAGCATGCCAAGCATGCACTCTACTACTGAGCCGCACCACAAACTCCTTTTATTTTGAGACAGGGTCTTGCTAAGTTGCCCAGGATGGCCTTGAAATTGCAATCCTCCTGCCTCAGCCTCCTAAGTGTGTATTACAATATGTACTACCTGGTGCCCTGATAATTTGAGATTTTAAAATGCTTATTGCTTCTCAGGAAACAGAAAATTTCCAGTAGCTTTTGGGATCAAATATTATAATGAACTTACTCATCTTTTGGGAACAAAATTGAGGCTACCTATAAAGTACACTCCTTCCTAATGAGTTAAGCTACAACTGTCACTAAACTTAAAAATACACCATCTTCCAAAATTATTCTCAGCCATTCCGTAGACACTTATATATGTTTGCGTATTTGATGCTGGTGGGTTTGCATCAGATGGCTCACATCTTTAAATTACTAATGATTCAAAATATTCACATTGCATTTACATTTTGTTAGTATTTCAGTTGCTAATTTACTTTAGACACATCTCGATGTCTATGCAAATGTATGATTTTTTCAATAGTTCAGTTGAACTTAAGAAAAATATTCTATAGTTATGAAGTATAGTATAAACAAATAACATTTATCTTGCTCTACACTTTCTAATACTGACAAAATCAAAGATCTATATAGGCCCAAATGCATTATCGATGAAATTCTTAGCTACCGGTAAGGCTATGTTTGGCTTTGTGTGTTTTACTTCCCATTCTCTGTTCAAAACTATCTTTTCATATACTTGAAGGAAGAAATTCAGATCTTTTAGGTCAACAACTAAAACCAAAGAAGTCTGAAAACCATTCAGTTCTAACATTTCTATGTAAGAGTTACAGAAGAGTATTCAGGTACAGATCCCACATGTAAATAGCCACAAAATATAAAGAGAAGAAAATCTGTGGAGTGCTTTATTCTTTGGAAATCGCTTTGATAACAGAGTGGGCACATCTCTTGTACACATCATAAAAAGATTTAAGCACTAAAATGCCCTCCGTCCTCCCTTCCTCCTTCAGACCATGGGTCCAAAACCAACAGGGGTTTGGAATTTCCCAACTTCACTGCAAAAGATAATCTCATATTGGAACAAAAGTCGAGGATGACTCAAAATGTAATCAGGGTTGTGCGTCTGAGCAAATCATACAATATAGCATGTGGTATTAAGAAAAGAGAAAGATGAAGGCAAGGCCCAGGAAAAGGCTGCTAATGTACCTGCTCAGAGGCCAAGGTGGAAAAGCTCAAATCTCCTAAATTAGCAAATGATTGCACGGGGGGGCTGAGTGGGCCCTGCATTTGTAGCTGAGTAGCCCACTGTTGCTCCTCTCCTCTCAGCATCTCCACAAGTGAGAATACTTCTTTCTAATGCTTCTATCCAAAACAAATGTCAAAAAGAAAAAAAGTTTCCAAATACACTGAATGCAAGAGGCTGAGCTGAAGTCCCATTACTAAGAAAATAAAATGCCCCCAGTGCTTTGTCAACATTCTTGCTAATGTTGCAACCAACAGGATGGAACAGGCTCTTGAAACAGGGACCCTACAGCCCAGACCTGTTCATCCAGAGGCTGGGATCTGTACTGTTATTCAGGTGCGTCTGAATGACATGTATCCACTGTGGGAGTATTTCCCTGTTCACGTGGTGATGGGCAGGGGAAAGAAAAGACCTGAAATTCCCTTGCCTTTACTCTTCTAAAATGTCACCTCACAGCGTGCCAGACTTCAAGCCAAGAAATGGCTTAGTCGGGCTCTCTGCCAACTGGCATGGACCCGAAGTGCACGGGGCCACTTGGAGGGCGATGTTTTTCCCATAGGACAAGCCTTGCAGATTACCCTGCAGTGGCCCTTGTATTAATACTAATTCCTCCTGTGTATAGAGCAGGGGCCAGAAAACTATTTTTTAAAAGGTGGCCAGATATGAAATATTTTAGATTCTGTAGGCCACTTGGTCTTTATTGCAACTCCTCAACTCCTTTTAAAGGAGAAAAGCATCCATATACTGCACATAAATGAATGAGTGTGGCTCTGTTCCAATAAAACTTTATATACATGCACAGGTGACAGGCAAGATTTGGCCCAGGGGTTATAGTTTGCTGACCCTTGACTCTTGATATAGAGGATAAAAACTTAAAATATTCACAATATCTTCTCATTTTACATAGCCAAAAATTAGTGTATAGAATATAATTGAGCCATATTTTCATATAGATATTTAATTATAGTTCAAATCTACCCAATGAAATTCATTCACTTTTCTTTAGCCACTAAAAAAAGGGTATCTTGGTATCCATGGGGGACTGGTTCCAGGACCTTCTGCAGATACCAAAATCTATGCATGCTTAAGTTCTATACATAAAATGGTTAATAGTATTTGCATATAAACTATGCATATCCTCCCATGTATTTTAAATCATCTCTAGATTACTTATCATACCTAATATAATGTAAATAAATGGTTGTTATACCCTATTCTTCAGAAAATAATGACAAAAAAGTTTGTATTTGCTTCAGTACAGATGTAATTTTTTAAAATATCTTTTACCTGAGATTGTTTGAATTAGCAAATTTGGAGGGCCAACTATTCTCTTACTACTATGATCTAAGGCATTATTCTAAAAAGTCAATCTGCTACCAAAAAGAATAAATAAAATAATGAATAAAAACGGGTGAACGATACAGGTATAAACTCTACCTCCTAGAACACTGAGTCTGCAGGAATCTAGAGTCACTCACTCTGTAAATATTTATTGAGGTCCTACTGTGTGTCACACATCCTTCTAAGTGTAAGGAACACTGCATCAACAAGATAGATAAGGGCCCTGCTCTCTCGTGGAGTTGCCATTCTTAGCAGGAGGAGACAGAATAGAAAAGCAAGAAGTAATATAACATCACCCACCAGTAAATGCCATGAAGAAATTTAAATGGTAGCAAGTCATTCAGCAGTGTGGGCGCTCTGAGAGGACTCTGTGAGGAGATCTCCAAGTGAAGACCTGAATGAAGCGAAGGAGCATGTGCTAAGAGCTGGGGGAAGAATTTTCTGAGCTGAGTAAATAGCTTGTAAAGTGCCGGAGGGCAGGAATGAGCTTGTCTGTGGGAGAAATAACAAGAAGGGCAATGTCATTTGAGTGTCTGGAATGTCCTTTGAAGGTAGTGAATGATGAGGCTAGTGAGGGGTGTGGGGGCAGATCATATAGGGCTTCCTGGCAAGGAATTCAGATTTTGTCCTTATTTCCTTAGGAAACTACAGGACGATTTTAAAGAAGAAAATGACACATTCTTAATAGCTTTAAATTATATTAAACCAATAATTGCATATGGGATGAGCACTATTAAAAGGAGGCTCAAGTCAAGCATGGTGGTGCATGTTTGTAATCCCAGTACTTACAAGGCTGAGTCAGGAGGATCACAGGTTCAAGACCACTTCAGCAACTTAGCGAGGCCCTCAACAACTTAGCAAGACCCTGTTTCAAAATAAAAAATAAAATCAGGCTGGGAGTGTAGCTCAGAGGTAGAATGTCCCTGGGTTCAATCCCCAGTACCACAAGAGAAACAAAAAAGGCTCAATGTGAAATGGCAGAATCAAGGATAAAGAAGACCTGCAGTTACCCACAGAAAAAGACCTGCTTGCCATGGCCCTAAAACCTGAGGTACGTCAATGGAGACAGGCTAGGGAGAAGCCACAGACCTGTGAGAGCTCCAGGGCCATAAAGGTGCTAACCTTCTTGGGTCTTCTGATTCTAAAATGTAACAAGCAAACAATAAAGCCTAACTATTGGTTGAAAAGTTAACTCAAATTCAGAAGAGTTCCTCCCTCAATAATCAAGGGTTCATTCTTCAAATGAATTTGGTGAGGACTTTTCTACAATCTGATTTAAAAGAAATGATTCCTATTAACCTTTCTTGGCAACTGCCCTGCTTTCCAATTTTTGTGCATAAATCATTTCTGTATATTGTCTTTGAGTTTAGAGACAAATGACCAAAAACATACTTATTAAATGTCTATTCATTTTACACATTTAGTAGTCCCTCTCCATGTGCACATAAAACGCAAGAGCAAAACATTTGGCAAAGCAAAACAGGCTTTCCAAAGATTCCCCAAATTCTAGAACATGACATATTTTAAATATAAATACATCTTTTTTAATTTTCTAGGTATGAAAGAAAGAAAATAATAGTTAAGAAGTACAGGATATAAACATCAATGCATTTCTCTGTCATAGAAAGGAAGGAAGGGATCCTTACAAAGTGACAAATACACAAAGGCCATGTGTATTTATTGTTATGTACCCAGGATGTGGTCACTCTTAGGTATTTGATGTGCTTGCTAATAAAGCTGAAAAGAGCTACGTGACTGAAGAGAGTCAAACTCAGGCACACACCCAGATGTTTCACCCAATAAAACTGCGATGCTGGGCTTAGTAGTTACACTGCACTTCCCTATCTGACAAGTCGGGATAATGCCATCAATCCACCTTATGTTAACCAACAAGTTATCATGGAAAGTTGATCTTGAAGTAAATCCATCATGTTAAGAGATCAGGGCCATGACAGTTCCAGTACTTATGGTGACCAATAAATCATTTGTCCCCTTACATACTATGCTTCTCATCCTGTTCAGTTGCAAGACCAGAAAAGTTAAAGAATGAAATTTAAGAGTTTAATTCTTATAAAATGACTTCTAGTGATGGCTAATGTCTTACAAAGAATTATTTTTAAAATCCACTTCACTGTGTTCAAAATCGAGAACAGATTAACATAAATTATCATCTACCATGATAACACACATTTATTCTGCATCCAAAACCTTCCTGACAGTGATGCCATGAGCTGCATAACAATCACCATGCTTTGATTAATTATTTTGTTGAATACACTCATATATACCGATAGCTTCAATTTCTGCAGTGCACTGCTTCTTACCCTATCACAATTAGTTGGAACCAAAATAGAAGTAGTACAAGTTGCAAGTACCCGGTAGACCAAATGGTTACAGTGAAAAGATGTCCATTTGACTGATCAAAGTAAATATATGACATGAAATTTAGAAGTTGGAGTGAGGAAAACCTCTAATTAAGGGAAACTTATGGGAGCCTTTAGCAAGTTCTGGGCTGAATGCATTTATTTGGTTTCTTGATCCTCCAACCAATCACATTAACAATGACAAAAGATATGCAAATTTAAACCCACAATAGTCAAGCCAAACTGCTCTGACTCATACCAACCGAGACATGTTCGCACATATTCAGCCTGATTCATTCTTGCGAGGCTCCATATAACCAAAGCGCATTTCCATAGTTATGCTTGGCTATCATCTGAAAGCTATGCCATAATCATTGACCAAGAACAATGCAAACAAGAATCAAACTTATTTCACAAAATAAATTAACATATGAAATGTGTGTATGATTTAAGCCCAGCAGAATTATGTGTTTATTCTGTCACTGCTGAATAATTGCATAGCAACAAAAAAATATGCATTACTATGTTTGAATCACCATTTTGATTGTATATTTTAAGCAAACAAAACATTACATTTTTGGTAGAGTAGCTCATTCATGACAATTTGGGACTAAATTTCCCTCCCGGTCCCCTTCAAAGAATCCAGACTAATTTATCATGACTGAATTCTCATTAAACACTGTATGGGTGGTATATTGAGAATAATAACAAGCTCTAACACCAAATTCACTTGTTTACTATGGAAATAAGTTTTGCCAAAGAAAAAGCAGATATCGTATTTAAACTACTATGGCAAGTGGTACCTTAAAATTAAGCTACATTTATTGAAAGACTGCAGAATGCTGTTTCCTTGCTCTTCTTCTTCCTACCTATTGATATTTCACTGTAGTCTATAATAGACTAACTGCAATTCCAAGTTTGGAAACTCTAGAACTACCAAGTTCCAGTTAATGTATAAATAAAATAACAGTGATCTTAGTTCAGTCCCTAGTGGACAAAAGTAGAATAACTATTGTTACTTGGCATGAATCAGCAGGCGCTGACCTAAGTGATTGTGACCAGACAGGAACAAAAAATAGCATCTGTCCCATCCCTATCTTTTATCCTCTTAAAGAGTTTGTTCTGTTAACAGACCACCTTAAAGAAGCCTGTTCATGTTCCTTCTGTATGCATCAACTGGATTCCTTAGCAAAGATCCTGGGGGGGGGGGTTCTCCCCCCAGGATCTTTTCACAAGCAGAAACATTGCACATTTCTAGTCACATAGTTAATCAACTGCACTTATATGCTACTTACTTACCTGTTATACAATTAAACAGAGCACAAAGGGAAAAGGGGCTGCAAAAAGTGTGTTTGTAATTTAATAGGCATTGCTTTTTTTAAAGCACTTTTCAGTGGTTTACAGATCAAAAAAATGGTTCGACTTGATTTCTTTAAGTTGGGATTAAATGCATATTCAACATTAACAACTATCTAAATATTGAGACTCCCAGATGGCACTGTCTCTGTTACTAATGCCCTGAGAAAGGAGGTACGTCAGGAACACACAGAGCCTACTGGATGCGGTCAGCCCAAGTCTGCAGGTGCACATGAACAGACACACTGGTTCAATTTCTCCTCTCATTGTGAGAAAACAATCCCTTCCTGATGAATTCACATTGAAATTTATCTTCTTTATTTCTTCTCAAGGACAGAAGAAGAAATATATGACAGAAATATGTCTTGCTGAAATTAACAGTTCATTTTACTTACATACACAACTTTTCAGCACCCTAAACCTCATTTTGATGTATAATTACTCGATGTATAATGGACTTGAGAAATGCATATACCCATATTACAGAAAAAATATTAAGTTTGAAAAAACATAAACATTTTGTGAAGATTTCCCATCCTAAGTGCACACAATTTCCTGGTGCAAAATTGACTTGATCCTAAATTTCTATTGTCATTATGCTTTTCTCTTTTTCCACCAACTTGCTCAAAAAATCATACTTTCTTTTTTAAAGTTGGTCAGAATTCTCAAGATAAACTTTTAAAAAAGAGGAATCCAGAGCTGCCATAAAATGCGTCTGTGTTAGACACACAAATTGGGGGAGTGGGGGGAGACCTACATTCAGAGAGGCTTGCACAAGCCCAGAAACTTTGGCTTACTCAGGAAGTCAAACCCAGAGAGCCCTCTTGCATTTGCAAACACTGCCCCCCTGGAGCCAAAGGTAAACACACAAACGCCCCCCAAGGCTCTCGAAGTTCGCTGCGAGCAAGAAAGGCTCCGTGCAATTAGAAACTGAAAGCAATCACTTACTTTTTGCAGCCACTGAGTATAATTTTCCATCACATGCTCCAGATGTTGGAGTTTCTGGGAAGAGAAATCCGGTTCCACGTGTGGAGCATCTCTCTGCAGAGCGTTTGTGTTGTACTGGTCTGTCGTACTCTCCCGACAGTGCCCGTCCTGTTCTGGAAGAATGAAAGTGTAGACACACTGCCCATGTTGAATCCGGTTATATCTTCTCCCACCGTTCTCGGGACTCCGGCGCTGGTTGCTGCACCCTATGTGAGTCAGAATGGCAGCGAAGAAAGCAAAGGAAAGAAAAACTGTCATTGTACTGCCCGCGCTCGCCTTCCGTGCCTCTCGCAAAACTCGCTCCTCTCTTCTGACCTTTAAACTAGTTCTTTATTTCAGGTAAAGCTGCTTGTTTGCTTGACTTTTTCCCCCTCCAAGAAAACGTCTGAAAAAGAATCATAGAAAACTAGCCATTTGTTAACTTTGTCCTTAGATGGTATTTTTTTATTTCACTGTAATGATAGTTTCCTTCGTTAAAACTTGAGATATTTATTGCATAGTAGCTGAGATTTATCGTTTCCTCTCGGTGTAACTGTTCAGCGTGGAGCCTGCCCGAGTCAGCTGCGTGTACATGTTCTAGACCCTTTCCTCTACCCTATCTGCTGCAGATCTGCTATTTTCTCTCAGACTTCAGTGAGTTTTATTAAGGTTGCACATCCAAGCCAAGCTGGGAGCAGGCAGCCTTTCACAAGATGACTTGACAGGAATGCATGAGTGTGCCCCTATGCTAAGGATTGCTGATGGCTTTGGGCGGCGGATCGTCTTACAAATTGGCTAGATGCGCATGACCTCGATCATGTATGGGCCTCCCGCCCCCTTCCGCAGACAATTGCCCTGAGCCTTTAGCAGATTCACGGAAAATCAATAAATACAGCGGTCCACCTTAATACGCTTTTGGTGTGTATACTGACCTACTAAAATCTAGCAAGCTAGCCGGGTGTTTTGAAAGTTACTATTTAATTGAGGAATCCTAAGAAGGAAGTTAGCATGATGTCCAATGAAATTATTTTTGATAGGGAATGATAAATCTGCATAATTATTAAGGTTTTTTTTAAACATTCATTCTGGACCATGGGGAAATCTATCAAAAACTATTTTTAGAGATGGCATTCTTTAATTTATATTCTCTTAGAATTTTAGGAGTTGGAATCAGAGAGGATCCAATTGCCAAGACAATTAGCGTAATTTATCACTCAAAACAATATAGCATATGCATATTAAGTAGAATTATCTAAGTACCTTTTAGGATATGGATTTTAAGTGAAACTGGCTGCCTGATCAAAATGCAGCCCTTCATGGAAGTTCTGTGTATATAAATTGAGCAACTTCCCTACAAAAACAATGTGGTTACAGCTTAAGACAGTGGCCTGAGAATTATTAATTCCTGTGGTTCGTGCTAATCATATATTTCACAAGGACCTCTCTGGTGTTGCTATGTCTATCTTTGACGCTGGTGTGGAAATTCCACATAAATCCTCTGTGGCCACAGAGACAAACCATCTGAGAGAAAGCATCTATCAGGTGTGCCAGTGTCCAGGAGAAATCTCTGTGGTTTTATTAAGAAAGAAAGAAAAATGGTCACAAAGTGTTTCCCAAATGCAGAATATAAACATCTGAACAAAGAGATCAGCAAAATATAAAGAGGTGATAATTACAGAATTTAGGGCATGGCACTGAGATCCTTCCTGGGTATGTACAGAGAGCGTGACTCCTGAGCAGGGGCTTTCATCCAGAACTGGGCGGGCTTTCAGGCTACAGAACCTCTCCCCTGCAGCCATGGTGTGCAAACAGAAGCCACAGTGGACTCTGGTGTCCTGGAATGGGAGCAGGGCAGTGGATGAAGGTCAGTAGTGGCTAGAGATGGGCCTTTAGGGAGAAGTGAGAGGAGTCAAAACAAATTCCAGAAAGAAGGTGATTTACTGGGGGCGGTGGGCGACCTTGCCGAGACTCATCAGTCCTTTCTACAACAAATAACAAATTTTGAATCCGACAGATAGGGAAACAAGTTATTCCAAACACAGCAATAAAAGTCTCTGGACCCCATATGCAGCCTCTTCTTGTATAGATGCTTGTCTACCTGTTACATGATGTCACTCAAATGCACCAATAACAATATTTATTAAGCCCATGATCAAGATACCTTATACACTATCTCATTTAATCATTCCAACAAACCTAAGACATGGACATTATTCTTAACTCTGTTTTATCAATAAGAAAACTGAGTCCCAGAAAGGCTAATTGGTCACAGCTCGCATAGCTAACAACTGGTAGGATCAGTATGAACTTGGGCACGCTGACTCTGAGCCCATGTTCCTAACCACCAGGCCAGCCTGCCTTTGAAAACCTCTGTGAAGAAGAAAAGTGACCCAAAAGGGCTCCAGCTGGATTGATTTACAGACCTAAAGCAGGGTATGTGTTGGTAGCTAGAAAATAAAGGACTGTAAAACCCAGTTTACACATCCAAACTGATTTCATTCTTTTCCTGCACCTCAATCCCCATCCAAAAATGAAACAGGTATCCATAGGCATCCACATGGACCAAATGTCTAAGAATGCTCTCCAGCACTGCTTGCTTTGAAAAACACCCATGAAAAAAGAGTGTCCAAAACCAACACCTACGAGTGCTTTGTTAAGAACTAAATACAGTTGAAAACTGGCAGAAAGCTAACAGATGAGAGGTAAAATCTCTTTTAAAGCGCTCCTGTGTTTTCAGACAGCTGCAACTATTGAAAATCTGTCCCCCCGCGCATGTGCCTATGTGTGCGTTTGTCCATGTGGACTTTTGCAATCTGAACACATGAAGAGAAGGAATGCACAGTTTTCTGAGGGAAATGTAGACAACTCAGAAAGGGAAAGCTCGAAATACGAGTTTAAAAAGGGACAGGGAGACGGACAGAAAAAGATAGAGACTGAACTACTTCTTTGCCACAAAAACAAAAATCATAACACTGGAAGACTAGCATCGATTTGGAAAAAAAGTGTGTGATGATCAATTTTAAGCAATTAGAAGACACAGAGATTTGCAGAACCAACTCCTGTGTTTTGGAACTCCAGCTGAGCAGAGAGCGGGTAAGAGTGGGTGCGTTCCAGGACCCTTATTCATGGAGGACAATATGCTTCCAGGCAGATCTAACCAACAGTGACACTGTTGGTGGCTGTTGCTGATTATTCCAAAATGGTACAATTCAGGGATGTTGAAATTTAGGGAGGAATATGAATAACATGCCGGTTTTAAAAAAAATTCCTCCTACCACATTTCCACAAATGGTAAAAAAAAAAAAAATTCTAAGGAACTAAATAATTTATTCAGTTGAATTCTGAGGTGGGTTGATTTTTAAAGCTTTTCATTTTATTTAGATTATTAGAGCCTTGGAGTAAGGAAGTGTAGGCTCTAAGGTTCTAGTCTCACATCTACATATTTGTAGGAGGGGCTGGGATGTAGCTCAGTGGCAAAGCATTTGCCTTGCAAGTACACGGCCCTGGGTTTGATCTCCAGTTCCAAAAAACCAATAAATTAAAAAAAATACCCCCAAAAAATAAAAACAAAACAAGCAAAAAAAAAAAGTTAAGAGCAAATAGTCCCAGAAAATGTTGAAATTCCTCGTGGGGCCAGGAACTCCATTTATATGGGAACTTAATGGTTTTACATCTGTCCTAAAAACCACTCTTTGTTACTTCTTTTGTGAAGCTTTACTGATTTCAATGAGGCCCAATAAGTGGCTCTCTCTGTTCAATTTAAATAACCTTTTCTTCATATCTCCAAAACAGCAGGACTCACGTTTCTTTCTAATTGTTTCTTTCTTTTAGTCTGTCTCCCCCTCTATCTGTGAGCTCCCCTCTTTCATCATTGATCCCACAGCACTCACTATGCACTTTGTTTGAAGGAATGAAAGAATGAATGAATAAGTGAATGGACTAATTAATTACTTAATTGGTACAGCTCTCTGATTATCTGCTTACTACATGACTGGCCCTTGCCTTTGTTGGGGGAATTTTCCTAGAATCTGTAAGCAAAAGGGCCTGGGGATGAAGCCAAAATTATTCTAAAGCACGAGTTAGACACAAGAACATAGGACAGTAATAATGTATGATAATTTTAACCCTTAAATTATTTTTATTTAATCATTACAGAACCCCACCATCATGTAGTATGATGCCCACTTTGCAGATGAGAAAATTGGGGCACACAGAAGCTAATTGACCAAGATGTTTTATGCGGCAGAGTAGGAATTTGATCTCTAATCCATCAACTCTGAGGCACACATTCATATCGCACTGAACTATATTACTTACGGGAATACTTCAGTGTTAGGAAATGGGGAGGAATATTCCTTAGAATTCAGGGGCATGGTGGCTGTAATTCCAGTACTTGGGAGGCTGAGACAGGAGAATCATAGGTTCAAGACCAGTCTTAGCAACTTAGCGAGACTCTCAGCAACGTAGCAAGACCCTGTTTCAAAAAAAAAAATGTAAAAATGGCTGTGGGTGTAGCTTGGAGGTAGAATTCCTCTGGTTCAATCCCCAGTAACACGTACACACACACACACACACACACACACACACATCAAAAAAAATAAAACCCTCAGGGGACAGGAATAGCATGGTACCTATAATTAAAATTGGTCCCACAGCCTCATGGGTTCATGCTACAATCTTCCAAACCAGGGTTAATGTTAAGCCAGGATTATACCAGGATGGCTGGCCCACCTGCTTATCAATTGATCAGGCTGTACTCTCGGTCTACCCTGAATGGTTATTCTTATGCCGTGCCACTTGTTATAGATCGTGACTATCACCCTTGCTCTAAAATAAAATTAAACCATATAAAGAAGAGTTTTTCTCTTAAAAACACCACCAGGCATCGAGATACAGGGAAGCATGCTTCTGGTATTCATGTGAACCCCTATTTTGACACAAGAAGGGGAAAGCCTTCTCCTCCCCATATCTCAATACAATGTGGTTCCGCACACTAGGACGCCATATTTCACGCCTCTGATCTGACACTTTCAGGGATCAAGACCATCATCAGGACTGTGGAAGGGGCAGCTCTGTGTAAAAGCAGAGCACTCAGCTGTGGTCCCTGGAAGCAGAGCCAACACCCCCTCACTCAACTATGTAGGCAGCAAAGGTATCCAAAACAGGTGGAAATACCACAGGGGGCTAAATCAGAAAAAGAAGAAGGTGGAGGATATCACCATGGGACAGACAGCACTGAACAGGAACATGTGAAATAATCCCTGGAGAACTCTCAGGCTAATTGAGGGGTGCTGTAGGTGGGATGAGGGCTGGAGACATACAAGTAGGTGATGAAAACAAAAATTATATAAAAACCAAGTGCTGTGTGCATTTATGTCACTATCACTATGAACTGCATTATGATATGAGACTATAATGCACCAATAAAAGTGTAAAAAATAAACCCAAAGGAAAAATAGATGTAGATAGATGATAGATAGTTAGATAAATAGATGATAAATCAATAAATATGGCCCTGCCTTCTGATGAGAGAATTCCTGGTTATCGGTATCTTGCTTCCAAGTTGATTTTTACCTATAGCAAAGCACGTTGGAATCAGCTGAGTTGGAATTAATTTACTCTACCTAAGAAAGGAGGGAGTAAGAGACCTAGGGAAAGATCTAGAAGCAGGAGACTGGAGCCAGAGAGGTTTGCAAGTTCTGTGGGAGAGGGGTAAAAGGGAGAGGAGACTTGTGGCTTTGTGGTCACAAAAGACTGGGGAAGATGTATAAAGTAGGGAAGTTTGGAGTGAAATGGTGTTTCCTGTGAGATAAAACCCCTCTGGCCTTTTTCAGCAAAACAAATGCTTTGGGGCAAGTTACTTCTTTAGAGTAGACGAGAAGAGCCTTTGGTCCTCGTTCCATATATGCAAATAGCTAACGTGTGGATTATGTGGACTACTACTGTGAGCACAATTCAAGTCGTTGGTCCATGTTGTTTTTCCACAATGGATCAGAATCTGGAGCGCTAGGACTGTGTCTGTCTTTAAACACTGTATCCTCATTTTCCTGGCTCATAGGAGGCGCTGGATAAGTGTTTGCCATTTAACAGACTAACTTACCTTAATTCTCAGTGGTGGGACCTAAAGACATAAAAGCATCACCTCTGCCTTTAGAGGCTTTCAGGTGCTGGTGCTGCCTGGACTCTGAAATCTTACTTTTTGGAAAGTCATATAAGGCACTCAGAGGCCATAGATTGCAAAGTAAATCCCATGATTAGTAGTAGGAAAATATGTAGCACTCCCAGCCACCTATGGCATGGCCACAGGTGAAAAATCATTCAAGAAAAATCTCAGAATTATCTTCCAGTGTTATAGTAGTTGTTAATTTTACTACAAAGATAACTTCTACAAGTACAAAAGTCAGAAAAGAAAACAAACTGCTAGGGACAGTAGCAAGCAGAAATACAGACGTCAACGTTCCCCTTGGACCAGTATGAAGAAATACTGTCACTGGAGACCAAGTGAGACCATCTGGCAGGAGGGAGAGCAAATTAGAGGGAAAAGCATAGGAACAACTGCACTTCACAACTGCCCCTTCTTTCTTCTCTTTTTCCCTACAAGATGTCTTCATTCCTCGATGAGAAAAAAATGCAAAGGCCTCTCTTAACTTTTCAAAGTTCAGAAAGAACATTTGTTATAGTTAGATATAAAATGGCCCCTGAAGAGCTCATAAATTGGTATTTGGAGTTGATGTAATTGAGTCCTGAGGGCTGTAATCCCAGCAGTGGATAAATCCATTACAGTGGATTTATCTGGGTTGGTGGCCTAGGCCAGTCGGGTGTGGCTGGAGAAGGTGGGAACCTGGGGCTGCGGCCTTGGGGATTTGGGGGATTGCATATGGTTCCTCCTTCCCTTGCCTGCTCTTCCTTGTTTCTGGCCTCCATGATGTGAGAGTGAAGCCTTCCTCTCTCCCTCTCTCAGCTTCCCACCATCTCCATGCCGTGAGATCTCTGGTCCCTGGTCTCACATGGACTGAACCCGAAACTGTGAGCAAATAAATCTTTTTTTTTCTAAGAAAGACTGGAATGATCATTTGATGGGTCAGCCCTTCCAGCCAAAACTGATAAATGCCATTCACTAAACAATAACTAACAGCATAGGCTTTTCTGTCCAGAGGAAAAGCACTTTGGGCTGAAATCAGATTTGTAATAACCTCTACTCACCAGTGAAAATAAGGATCACTGACAAGTATTATACACTCAAATATTAAAATATTCTGGAACTAAGATCCCTGAATTTTTCTAAAGTCCTTTGTTCTAGCTCTTTGCATCTCATTTTTGTATTGTTAATCTCGTCTTCTGATATAAAGCTGTCTAATCTCTCCCTCCTGCCAGACTGGATGAACTGTTCCTTAGTGGTTAAGGACACTGACAGCTTTGCTTTATTTCATTTTGTTTTGCTATTTCTTGTCATGTTGGATAACACTGGATAAGAGTTATTCTATCTTCATTTTCTCATCTGTAAATTAAGGATGGAAATAGTGCCAATTTTCTAAAGGTGTTGAGAAGATTAAATAAGATAATGGATGCAAAACACTGAGCACAGTGTCTAGAGCATATCAAGTGCTATAAACATTAGCTCTTGTTTCTAGATGTGCGTTCTTTCTTGTGTTCCCAGATGACCCTACTTTTACTGTGTTTAATTGAATTTTATGACTAATTTCGTTCCCTATCATTTCATTCTCTTAAATGTTTAGGATCCTTTCTGAACCTCTTAAAAATCACAAATTTAAGAAGCACATTTTAAAAGGGGAGGGTAGCCACGTTTACAGTGATAATTCATGTAAACAGTCGGTTTCTTCGAGGGCAGGGACTTCCAGGTTCACCCTCAGGGCTGTGTGTCCTGCACCTGGAACAGTGAGTGCCTGGCACATAATAGGTACTCAATAAATATTTGTGGAATGAATGAAACCAGTTGGGAGCAATCTAGTAGGAATGTTCTACTCTGGATTCTGAGGCCAGAAAAGCATCTAGCAGGACAAACAGATGTAAACCGAAGGTATTTGGTAGTGAGAACGTGACATTCTCAGCAATGTGGATGCCATTTAAAGCCTCCTCACCGTGACTTGTTATCCAACTCATTTCCAGCCAATTCAAGGATGACCTTATTTTTAAGAACTTCTTTTATAGTTGGACTTTGTGGCCTATATCATTCCATTCTGTTTCCTGGGATATAATATGTTTGCCTCTGATACAAGGAAAAAGGAAATAAAACACTCTAGTATTAACTTTATAAGAACCATGCAGTTTAGTATGACTTGTACACGAGCAAAGGAAAACTTATTTTATGTACTTTCTTTTCCAAAGTAAATTTTTCTCCCCCTTGGGCTTTAATCAGATCAAGAATTTGGCAATTAAATTAGAAAATAAATCCAAGTGGTATATAAAACATTTAAAAGCACGATTGCTTTAATCAGGATTTTAGTTCATATATTGTCTAGCAAAGACCAGTCCTTTTAATGGCAACCTTAAACATAGCTCCCATTAAGCCTGAAAAGTTAGCTTTCTTTTCTACTCAATACAGGATTTTTTCCCCCTCTTGATCTTTCTTTTATAATTAGTAAGTCTTTAAAGGAAGAATTGAGGCAGTTAAGAAAGCTTAGGATAAATGACAATCATAAGTGACTGAAAATTTAGGGAAGATTGTCATCGCCATGTTGTTCTCCATGGTTAAATGTTCCTTCCACTTATGATATACATAGATGGATCAAATTTTAGCTTCAGAGGCACCAAGCCTGTAAAATGTTTCCCAAATGTGTATTATACTCACCCCACCTTCATGATATTTGCCATGTCATTTGCACTATTATATCCCTGGTTTCCTTAATTAAAATTTTAAATCTATATCTCTTAGATTTACTCTAGACAGCAGCATCTGGAAAACCAAGCACTTGTGTTTTTTTCCTAATATATATTAAAATAAATACAGAATATCAAAATGAATATCTGTCCAGGCACAATCCACCAACTATTTCATGTAGTAGGGAAATGTGGACCACACTTTGGGAACACCACTAGTGCTATCAAAAGTAGTCATCCTCTCTCACAAAATTAATGAAACAATGCTTCCCATTAATAAATCTATGAAAAAGAGTATTATGGTTGTAATTCCTCAAGATGAAGGTGTATCATACCCAGAGTGTTTGAGGATCATTTCCATTCTGTAGTAAAATCAGATATACAAACAATGTTTCTGATACAGAATTCTGCACTTATCCTGACAGAGAGCAAGCATTTGAGGAACTTCCCTGGGTCCCATCCAGAAAGTCATGGCAGAGAATGGTGGTAGCTATATGTGCAAGGCTGTGCACTGACAAAAGTGCCTAGCTGAAGGTTGAAATTGGAACAGATGATTGATCAGGAATCTCAATAGTTCCTCTCTTAACTCTGGCAATGGAAAGAAGAGTGAAGTTATTTAGTGTCCAAAGAGTAAATCTTCACTCCATTTTTGTCTTACTTTGGAAGAGTATTGGGAACTAATAAATTTCTCCTCATGAGTGGCATTCCCCTTGGAGAATTTACATTCCTCCTCACATCCTTCAAAAAGTCATAAAAACACATCAGTTCAAAAGAGGGGAAGGAGAGTTAATATTTAAAGGAGCAGTTAGGAATCAATTACCCTCAGTTTAATAACAGCTAGCATTTATTGAATACCTATGATATATCCAGGACTATGCTGACCACTGTACTTCATTCTCCTACCCATTGCAATCAACACAACGATCCAATATGTTGGAATTTCTATTACCATCATCTTATAGAGGCAAAAACAAGTTTAGAGAAGTTTCAGGCAATACTGAAAACCAGGGTTTTCTGATGCCAGTCCTGAAGCTTTTAACTATTGTATTTATAGAAACCCCCAGTAAGTCTTTTAAAGTATCTGCTCATTTGGATTCCCAAATTAATTATCTTCCTAACTTCAGAATACATTCTCTCATTCGTTAATCCAATAAGAAGCACAGAACTTGAAAGCCAATTAGGCAAAAGGAAAGTTGTAGGAGTTAAAAATGAAAGCCACCCCAAAAAGTTAATAATTATAGTATGTTTACTGCATGTCAATTTACACATATTATCAAATTTAACATTTAAACATGTCTTACTCAATTCATAGATGAAATAATTGAAACTTTAGAGATAAGAAACTTGTCTAAGACTATGCAGAAGAAGCGATATTTTAACCAGACCATCTGACTCAAGGGCCCAATCATCTCATTAACGCATATACTAAAGAAAATTCCCTTAAATGAGAGGGAAAAAAATCTTCAAGGTATTTATATGAAGTTCTATAGCCAGAGCTGTATTCTCATCTTTACTGGGTGCAAAGGTCAAAATTAATTTATTGCTCTCAAAGTGTGATCCTGGGTCACCAACATCAGCATCACCTGGGAACTTGTTTGTTGTAAAGTAAAATCCTAGGCTCTACCCCAGATTTACTGCACCTGAAAGCTGAGTGTGAGGCCCAACTTCTTTTAACAAGCTTTGCAGGTGACTCTGATGTGTACTCAAGATAGAGAATCACTAGTTTAATTCTTTACTTCCTAAACCAAGCAGCGCCTTAGGATCACTTAAGGATTTTACATAAATAACAATATGGGCGTACCCCCTAGACATTCTGATTCAGTTAATCTTGGGTGTAGCGTAAACACTGGTATTTGTAAAAGTGCATCAGGTTCTAATGTGTAACCATGGTTGAAAATCAATGGCTTTAATTAAAAGTACTAAGAAATGTTGTGAAAGCATTGGGATTGGCTAAATACAAAGAAACAAAGAATAAACTTGTTTGAACAAGCCTGATATAATTCTGGAGGGTTCTTTAATTCTAGGAGTATAAAACAATGACCTTAGTGCCTTTTAAGTGTTGTATATTTAATTTGGGGAGCATTTAAGGACACAAAGATTACCACATGTTAAAAAACTGGACCCAAGAGATTAAGCACCTCCATAACTCATGTTGTTTGTTGTTGAAGTAATTTACCTTTTAAATTTATACTTCTAATGTCTTTAAAGAGTAACATTTTTTGTCTCTTGATCGCTCATGAACACAATGTTGATTCTCATATAGTAATTACAATTGCTGTTATGGTGATATTTTTCTGTTTTGATGAAGCGTTTTTGTTTTTCCCAAAATAAGCAATCAGTGCCTGTGTTCTTACCCCTAACTGCTCCAAGATCTGATTTTATACCTAGGATGAATGAAGTGACTGGGAAAACAGCATTAATGAGTTGCTTTTCCCAAACAAATTACAGAAGTTCTAGTGTTATTAATTGTACTGTCTTTAATTATATAACCTGCATGGGTCCTACATTTTCCAGGAGTAAACCATGAAGTTTTGGAATGAGTATTTTCTTGTACCAAATCGGCACCACATATTCATAGCAGCACTATTCATAATAGCCAAAAGGTGGAAACAACCACATGTCCATTGGCAGATGAATGGATAAGCAAAATGTGGTAGATTCATGCAAAGGAATACTCAGCCACAAAAAAGTAGTTAAGTACTGATATGTACTATCACATGGACGAACCTAGAAAACATGCTAAGTGAAAGAAGCCAGACACAAAAGGTCATAGATTGTATGATTCCATTTATATGAAATATCCAGAAAAGGTAAATATAAAAAGACAGAAAGTATATGAGCAGTTGCCAGGGGCTTTAGGTAGGAGGGATTGGTGAGTGACTACTTATTGACTACAGTGTCTCCCTTTGTTGTGATAAAATGTTGTAGAACTAGATTGAGGTGATGATTATATAACATTATAAATGTGCTAAATGTCAATGATTTTATGCTTTAAAATGATGAATTTTATATCTCATTCTGCCTCCATAAATAATCATTTTGTCATCTGTATTTTCTTGGGATTACTATGGGATGAATTTAAATGAAAGATTCATTTTTTAAAAAAACACTTTGTTTGAAAAAAATAATAGCTGAACAGGAATCCTCACAGATAGATAGCACTGTCATGGGAGAAGAGATAGCCCCAGAAGAGGGTCCTCAGGGCTTCCCAGAGGAGGGAATTCGACTCAGAACCAGTGGTTCCTTGACATATGCGACAGAAAAGAATTTCGGCACATGTCAGTAGAGAATCAGAGATTTACTTAGTAGAATAAGGGAGAATGTGGGGCATCTCAAGATGGTTGGGGGGGGTTCCAGGCTCCTCTTTCAAAAGCAACTTGGTAAAGGGTGATATGGGACAGTATCTGAAGGTGACTTCAGTCTGGTGATCACAAGACAGTTTGTGGTAATGTGCTTATCTTCCAGACCCTTGCTGTGGTCTCCATTGTCTGATCAATAAAGAATGCTGACAAGTCCCCTAATCATAGGTTTCTCAAGATATCATAATCTGTCTTTTTAAAACTACTTATCAACAGTACTTCGGAGGCTGAGGCAGGAGAATCGAAAGTTGGTGTGGTGGCTCAGGCCTGTAATCCCACTACTTGGGAGGCCGAGATAGGAAGATTACAGGTTCGAAGCCAGCCTCATCAGTTTAGCGAGTCTCTCAGAAACTTAGCCAGACCTTGTTTCCAAATTAAAATTAAAAATAGGGCTTGGAGGTAGAATGGCCCTGGGTTCAATCCCCATTACCAAAAAAAAAAAAGTTCAAGGCTACCTGGGTAACTTAGTGAGACACTGTTTCAAAAACAAAAATTAAAATATTAAACTACTCATTGGGAGTGATAACAGTGCACCAGTTAATTATAATTATTGATTAACTTTAAGATTTACAGATTTCTCAGGAAATTGGGGGTGATAAGCCTGGGACAGAGACTGGCTTAGGGAGTGACAGGCCTGGAAAAGTATGTAGAGCTTCTGAATTCAAATGTTATTTCCTTCTCCTTTGTTTATATTGCCTATCTATTTATTTTATTTCTCCTCTCCTACCTCACTCCCACTGCCCAAGACTTCGATCCCAAATCTTAAGGGTTGGTGAAAGACAAAGACCCATTTACTATGGAAGCTTCAAGCTGGCAAGGGGCGAGGACGCTTCCTAGACAGGGATGGAAAGTTTCACTGGGTGATGTAAAGGAGACAGAGAGAAGCTGGTCTCAGTTATTGGTATGGGTCGGAGTCCTTATATTGCCATCCTCTTAACCTGGAATTATTACAATATGGAAGATATAAATTTTCTCAAGAAATTAAGAAAGCAAGTGTTGAATAATAGGGATAGGGGCAGAACAACCACAGGTCATAAGAGTGGTAACAGCAGGTGAGGTTAGGCAAGTAAGCTTTAATCTTACTCTTTTTAGTATATGAGTTGTTTTATAGTAGCTTTAGGGGGCTTGGAGGTGAGGGGTAAAAGGATTAGGGTTGCCAAGAGAAAGCAGATCCCTAACCAAGGGACTGGTTCCTGATGGAGTAGAGTAATTCCCATAGCCAAAAGTAAAAGTCCCATAAAAATGGAAATAAGATTCCTGGTACAGTATGTAGGGGAAATGAGCTTAAACAGGTTTTTGTTTTTATTTTATTTTCTGAACAGGGCTAGTAGTTTTTATTTTTTGAACAGTGGCTCACATACAAGTTTTTTTTTTTTTTCCTTTCTGTGGGGGCATGTGGCCTTGGACCTGAAAAATCTCAAGAGGTACAGGTTTAATTTTTTAGCATCAGTTGGAGGGAAGTTTTGGGAGTCAGTGCCATATCCTTCTTGTTCTGTACGCATGAAAGTAGAAATACCACTGTAAGTTTTAAAGCACAATACAAAAGGGAGCCAAAGTCAGAAAATACCCAAGAAAATAAATGATATAGGGTCTTTTAAATGGCTCTTTCTTTTTACCCCGTAATAGCATACTTGTCTCTAGTTATACTTTCCTGCTGAGTGTCCGAGACTAAGCAGGTAGCTCTATATTGGGCAAACAAATCTTTCTATTTTTTTTGTAATACCAGTCAAGGCTCCTCAAGGGTTAATCTTAGGAACTTTGTGAAGAGCCTCTTGGCTCCTTTGATCTTTTTCATCTACCAGTTGTGCCATCTGCCAGGATGAATCAGGGACTTGCTTCCCTTGAACAGCATTGGAGACATTCCTTCTTCCACTGACCCTCCTTTTTGAAGAATATGCACTGTTGGCTCCTAGTCTCTGGGGTCTTCACAATCTCCATGATCAGAAGGTCAAGTGACTCACCAGAGTTGCAGGGTCCTAAGAGGAGTCCCATCATTCCCTGGGTCCTATTTGACGTTGGAGGGTGAGGGCAAAAATAGTGGCTAATTTTTTTCTTTTCCCTTATATTTCCTGATTGCTAAGTCTCAGTTGTTGAAGACCCAGAAGGTCAGTTCCACCAATCTTTTTTAATAAGTAGCTTGTCTCTTGCAGGTGAAGGCTATCATCTCAAAACACTGTTTAGATTGTTTGGTTAGAAGTTGTATGCCTGTAAAATGTTAACAGACAATAGTTACCAAGTTTTATAAGAAAAATACAAAACAAAACTATTAGGAGCAAAACAAATCCAGTTTGTATAATAGTTCTGAAAGTATTGGATGACAAAAATAAATCCATATTTAAATTTGACTTGTTTATAGATGGTTTTGTTTGTTTTGTGTTGTCCTGGTTTTAGTTATCAACATCCATTTGTGTGTGTGTGTGGTGCTATGGATTGAAGCCAAGAGCATTCTGTCTCTGAGCTACACCCTCAGCCTTATTTTACTTTTTATTTTGAAACAGGTTATTGCTAAGTTAATGTGCACTGCTGACCTTGAACCTATGATCCTCCTGTCTCGGCCTCCCAAGTACTGGGATTACAGGCTTTGCCACCATGACCAGCTATGTCCAATTTTTTTTTTTTTTTTTTTTTGCGGTACCGGGGATTGAACCCAGGGGCGTTCTACCTCCGTGCTACACCCCCAGCCCTATTTTTTTTTATACTTTATCTTGAAACCGGGTCTCACGAAGTTGCGGAGGGCCTCACTAGGTAGAGAGAGAGAGAGAGAGACAAGGAGAGAGAGAGAGAGAGAGAGAGAGAGAGAGAGAGAGCTGAGGCTGGCCGCGAACCCAGATCCTCCGGTCTCTGCCTCCCAAAGTACTGGGATTACAAGCGTGTGCCACCACGCCAGGCTATGTCCAATCTTTTAATCATCCGAGCAGCATTGTTTGGAATGCTAAGTGGGCATATTTAATTATCTTCAATTAAAGAAGATGGTCATAACACAATCAGAGACACATAAATATAAACCTGAAAAGGCTATCATTACTAATAATGACCTGCAGATTTTTGTCTGGGGGACACCAGCTTGGTATTTTTTTAAGCTTTGTATTTTAGAAGGTTTATATACTTGGGAAATACAAATATAGGTTTATCCAGAAGCCAGTTGAGTATGATATAGACAATGAACACATATAGACTGACAATACACACATGTACACAAATATACATAAAAGTAGATAGGAAACAAATATTTTAATGCTTTTCTTTACTAGGTATTGGATCCCCGCAGGTAGGGGACAAGAGCAGATGCTCATTAAGCAGAACCTGTCACAGATGTCTGTTTTGTGACACAGTGAGTTGCAGAGATGTCAGGTGAGTTTGAGAATTAGCTTTTGAATAACTGCTGAAGAAATAACTTGGATTAACTGTTTCTTTCCATTTCTAAGGAAAGACAACAAGGGGAAGGGGAAACAGATAGCTAGATCTTTGTCCATTTTCCTTTTTATTCACAGAGTGGGGCCACAACATGTTACAGAAGAAAAATCGATTTTTCTTTAAATCTTATGCCTTAAAATACTTCCAATTTTTAAATATGCATTCTGAGGAAAATATACTGAATTAGCCATGATCTTCTAATTTGCATGTTTTGACAGGTTTTTTTTTTTTGTGTGTGTGTGTGTGTGTTTTGAAAAGAAAAGGAAAGCATCTCAAGGTCCTCTGTGACCGCCAGTTAGGAGCAAACTCTCAGAATGTCCCATGCTGCTAATCTACCTGTGGTCAGGTGTCCCTGCCATGGAGATGCAGCGCTATCTGAATGAATATCACTGCCTCATTTCGCTGGCAAATTATTGACAGTACAATTGTCTTTGTCCCCAATAAGAAGTTCTCAGGGTGCTCTTTCAGCCCCCCTACTGGATCCTCAAGAAAAAGAAGAAAAGAAGTTCTTTGTAAAAAAGAATGTCCTTGGGATGTCAAGTAATGTAAGTACAATGGAGAGCTTATGATTTTAAGAGTGTTTTAAGAGGGTTTGAAGGCATTCCTGGAGAAGACAATGTGAGGTAGATTTCAATAGAAGGTTTAGATTTAATTCTTTATGTCATAACCAAGAAAGACTGATGCCTCCCAGTCATGTCTCTAAGTACAGCTGTCACTGTTCTCAAAGGTGGAACCAGTTTCATTTTAGATAGTACCAGCAGGGTGGGTATTTATCTTGATTAAAATAAGAGTTCAGATAAAGAGAAGTACATTTTTCTTTAGGACTGTATCTATTAAAGAGATGGGTCAAGATTGGAATGGCTTACTTTTGCAAATATCGAATACCAAGAATGTGAAAATAAACATTTTCGTGAAGATTAGAAAGCATGATTAAGTTAAAGAAAAAGTCTGACTATGCTTCCTAACTGACAGTAGCTGTATAGGACAAGCCAATTTAGCTGGAGCATGAAACCCAAGAATGCACAAGACAGTTTAGAGAAGCAGTGAGGGAAAACAAGAGTTGGTCCTGAGAACTTAAATTCACCGCAGAAGGTCTGTATGTGGTGATTAGTAGAGGTAGCTTCCATGATTTCATATCAAAGCTGCTTCCCTCCAACAAAATGTCTCAGATGATCCTCATATTTGACAAAACAAAGGGGGTGCTCAAAACGGTGAGAGACTGATCCTTTGTCTACATCTTCTGGACAATCGACTTATATTTTCTCTGGTGCAGGAACAGGATACATTGGCCTAAAGGTGCTTTCTACCTTTAATGCTTGGGGGGGGAGGGGAGAGAGAGAGAGAAGAATCAGGCATGATGGTGCACATCTAATCCCAGTAATTGGGAGGCTGAGACAGGAGGATGCAGGTTCAAGGACAGCCTCAGCAATGTAGCAAGTCTCTCAGCAACTTAGTGAGACCCCATTTCAAAATAAAAATAAAATAGGGCTGGAGGTGCTGCTTGAAGGTAGAATGCCCCTGGGTTCAATACCCAGTACTCAAAGAGAGAGAGAGAGAGATAGAGAGGAAAAATATCACCTGTTCAAATCCCATAACAGTTTGAATTTAAAAGTGACACTTTTCTTTTGCTCTCAAATGGGTCTGGGAGATGACTCACACATAGTTTACATTCTAGCTGGATTGAAATAGCAGGCTGTAGCAAGGTCAGACATAGGCAAACAACTGAGAAACTTACAAGAGATCTTGCAGTCCCAGTGTAAGAGGGAAGAGGACTTTACAGAAGACCATTGACCATATCCCGAGGATGGCATCAACCATCACCTTACTGCCACTAGAATCTACATGGGTGGGGATTTCCCAAAACCCCAGTCAAAGAGGGAAGCCAGGGAAGGTAAGACAGATCAAGCTTATGTTCTTCAGTCCTTGAAAGTGAAAGAAGCAGAGGGAGATAAGTACAGAAGCTCACGCAAAATAAGTCACAGCCACGGCAGAAAGAAGAACACTCGAGTAGACTTACCAAAGTCTGTGCCTCAGTTTCCCTACATTGGACACCACGAGATCATGGAGGGGATATATATCTAGAAGAGGATCTGGAGAAGTTCCCAGACAGAGAGGGTAGTCAACTCAGGACCAGCAGGATCCTTGACATATGTGACAGAAAAGAATTATTTCAGCATCTGTCAGTAGAGGCACAGAAATTTATTTAAGAAAGTAATGAATACACATTCAAGGGAGAATGTAGGCCATCTCAAGGGAGAGAAACCTTTGGGGTAAAGTAAGGAATAAATATGTCAGGTGTGAGAGATGTCTCCAGGTTTTGGCCTGAATAAATGGAAAGTTGAGTTTTGTTAATTGAGATAGAGAAGACTGTGGGAGGAACAGACACAGGAAAAGACGAGAAAAGAAGCTTAGTTTCAGGCATGTCAATTTTGACATTCTTAAGGAAGAAATAGCTAGTTGGATATAGGATTCTAGGGTTCAGGAGAATATTTCATCATGGAAATATAAATATGAGGTTTGTCAGGGAATACATACATGGTTCTGAAAGCCGTGAAACTGGAGGTGATTTATCAAGGCAGTAAGAAATGATAGAGAAGAGAAATGCCAACAGCTGGGCTCTCAGATTAAAATATTAATAAAATAATTCAACTAAGGAGCCTGAGGAGGCAGCAAGGTAGAAAAAAAAACCTGGAAGGTTAGTGTCCTGGTGTTATGGTTTGGATAGTAAATGTCTCCCAAAAGTTCATGTGCTGAAGGGTTGGTTCCCAGCTAATGGTGTTGGGAGGTCGTGGAATTTTTAAGCGGTGGAGCCTCTGAAAGGACGTTAGGTCATTGGGTGCGTGCCCTTGAAGGGGGTATAGGGATCTAGGCTCTTCCTCAGTCTTTTTGCTTCCCAGCCAACATGAAATAAGTCGCTTTGCTCTACCAGGTACTGCCTGCAATGATGTTCTGACTCACCATAGACCCCAACGCCAAAGAGCCAACCAACCATAGACTGAATCCTCTGAAACCATGAACCAAATGCTTCGTTTCGCCTTGTAAGTTGTTTATTGCAGGTATTTTGTCTCTGAAATGGAAAGCTGACTGACATGCCTCGAAACTAAGTGAAGTATGTGTTTCTAAAAGGAGGGGATCAGCTACAACAAATAGAGCTTTTAGGTCAGTTAAGATGAGGTCCGAAAATTGGTGAGTGTTTTTGGTAACATGGAGATGGCCTATGTTTTTCAAAACAGCACATTCAGAATAGTGGAGGTGTGGCGTGCTGATCCTCCTTAGAGTTGGTTTAGGAAAGCCTAGAAGGCCAGGAATTGGCATCAGCTAGTTACCATCACCTTCTCAATGTTGCTGTAAATAGCAACATTGGTCACAGAGAAGGAGACACCCATATAAAGCACTTGAAAAGGTTTCACACTGCATTTTCTGCTAACGTTATGGGAAAATGAGGATTTAAACCTCCAGTCCCGGTGTGAAACATGCTAACCTCGACATATTGACCTCATGAATATTGGCTTTGGTCTTATTTTTATGCCTTGTTATGCCAACAGAGTTAAACAATATCCTTGAACTTGCCAATAAACTATCCTAAACTCTCTTAGACAAATCAGAAAGCTTTATTCTAAGAAGTATTGCTGCCAGAAAATAAGTATAACTGTAAACATTTGGGTGTAATATAATCTGATTATTTGGCTTGATAAATTTTTAAATGAATTATTGCATTTTATGATAAAAGCTTTGCAGTTTCCTATTAAAGGAGGCAGTGAGTAGCATCAAGAGACTTACGCTTGGAGAGGTATGTATGCTTTTGGTTTAATTTTTCCCCCTTAATTATTGAGCCCCTCCCCTTTGACCAGTCACTGGTAAAGGAAAAGACCTCCTAAGTGATATGAAATGACTTGGCAATATCTTTAGAAATAAAAGAAAAACACTATTGTTAAGGGATTTTCTAACCATTGTTCTTGAAAAATTAATTTTCTTTTGTACTTATTTATAAATGGCTTTCCTTAATATTATTTCTTTTATGTGAAAGATAATGACATCTCCTTCCCAATTCTTTTATTCAAATGTGGTATAAAAAGCTATTGATGAGTAAGGCAAATGTCATTTTACCTAGAGAAATATGGTAAGAAATAGAATTAGATTTGGCATTTTAGGAAATCTGGTTTCAAAAAATACTCCCAAATACTTATATTCATTATATGAGCAAGACAATATCTCAAATCTGTGGCAAAAGGTCTTTAAAAATAAATGGTAAGCCAGCTGTGATGGCGCAAGCTTATAATCTCAGTATTTGGGAGGCTATCCCCAGTACCACAACAAATAAATAATAATTAATCAATTAAGTGTTGAGACAACAGGGTTGTCTGGTGACATCTGGGAAAAAATAAAATTGGCTTCATACTTTATACTGTACACCAAGATAAACTCCATATTGACTGAAGTTTCACATTTTGAAAACATAAATTACTCGAAGAAAATATAAATGAATTCCTTTATATCCTTAGATTAAGGATGACCTGTCTAACTTAATATCTCGACTCCATTTAAAAAATTTGGATTACTCAACACTGTAAAATGTCTGTTTATCTAATAAAAAAAACCTTATGAACAAAATTTAAAAAAATCGAATGGCAGAGAAAAATATTTCCAATTCATAGTATCTAAGAAGACTGCATATTAAAATTACACCAAGCAATCAAGTCTAAACAATCATATTGGCAAAAATTTAAGTTAGACATTATCAATTTATTGACAAATTTGTGGGTAAACTAGCCTTTATAGGTAAAAGTGAAAATAGTATGACTTCTATGAAGATAAATTTGAAATTTTTATTTCAAATTATAATTGCATTTATCTTTTGACCCAAAATTTTGCTTTGGAGAATTTCCCTACAGAAGCATATACATGAAGCAATTCATGTTTGGGGCTATTCACTGAATCCTTATTTGTAATAGTAAAACAGTTCAAGTCTTAGCAAATGCTAAGGTGTAACATATACTGTGGCACATCCTCCTAGGAGAGGACTATGTAGGTATAAAAAGCAAGGAGGAAGCTCTCTGAGTATGGATGTGGAAAGATCTCCAGAATATACTACTCTCTGAGCTTAAAACCACAAATCCATAAAATAGGATATACAGGATGATATTTTTTGCTTATACAAGCAGGGTGACTAGAGTGGACAGACATTGAAAAGGGTCTTTTTAAGGCTGTTACAGTTTTGATTGTTGAATAATATGAATATATTAGCTGTTCAAATAAAAATATTGAATAAAATAGAAACAAAAAAGGGAGTCAAATTCTTATTCATTATAAACCATGTAATCTTGAACAGTAACTTAGCCATCCCAAGCTTGATTTCTTACTCTATAAAATTG
This sequence comes from Glis glis, assembly GCA_004027185.1. NCBI lineage: Eukaryota > Metazoa > Chordata > Mammalia > Rodentia > Gliridae > Glis > Glis glis. The sequence continues at coordinate 9,573 of PVJS01000882.1, read as the reverse complement.
CAAAGACAAACCTTACTTATCTCAGGTTTTTAAACAAATGATATAATATAAGCAAAAATGCTTTTGAATTGTGGAACAGCAGGAAAAGAAGACATATCATCTTATATTTTATTTTTTTACAAGGAGGAAAGATTTATTTTGGTTCACAGTTTCAGTCCATTGCTGCTTGGGCCTATGACAAGGTAGACCATCATGGTGGGGAGTACACGGTGGAGGAAGGGCTGCTCACCTCACATCAGCCAGGAAAGAGAGAGAGAAGGTGTGGGGTCTCAATATCTCCTTCATGGGCACACCCCAGTGACTTACTGCCAAATGTATATTCAGAGTATGCAACAATCTAATCAAGTAAGGGTATGGACACAGAAAACTCTAATATTCAGTGTAAGTTTATTCATTCATTCTTTTCATTCTTTGTTAATTCATTTATTCTTCTCAAATTCTATTTACACATAAAGAAGCATTCCTCCAGGCCTGGAAATAGTAAGAGGATAGAGAATGAGGACAAAAGACTTGAATCCCTGTAACAACAGCCCCTCCACACTGGTCCCTCTGGTAAGTCCTTCGTCTGCTCTTTTTCTTCTCTTCCTGCCTAGCAGCTATGAGGATGCCACTGGCCTCCTGCCCCGCTGCCACCCAGAGAATCCACTGTAGCTGCACATTCTTTTGCCCACAATTGTTGTCATCTTTGCTGTCTCCTAGTCCACCAAATCTGCTACTTCTGGGATCCCACCTCTGAGGAAGACCGCTGGGTGTAAGCGCCAGGAATAAGCCACTAAAACAGCTTCTAGGATTCTGTCCCCCACGCCTCTCCTTACACAGCACAGAACTGCATTTCTGCTGCCATTTGTGCCCCTTGTATAGGATGGAAACCCTCTTAGGAAGCTAGGAGTGGGAGGCCCAGGTACCCTGTGATTATTTCTTGCGGTAGCCTGAATAGTATGGCTTTTTTCTCCAGGCCTGCTGCACCTGCTCCCATCAGGTAATAATTGCTATATCCCTCCAGCCTTATCTTCTGTGAGCAGAGAAGGGGCAAGGCATCCCACCTCCTCACCCTCTCCTCCTCAACCACATCTGGACAGTCTGATTTCCCGGAAGATGGATCCATGGCTTCCCATTCTCATCTCCAAAGTGTCACCAGCCTATAGAATTTTCTCTACAATCACATCTCTTAATTTCAATCAAATCTCCATTTGAGAAGAATGACTCTGGGGCAGCTACCAACACTGCAGAACTTCCCTGAGCCCTCTGCTAAGCAACATACAATTCCAGTAATCCCCAGCTTCTATGGATGAGTGTCACATTTTCCAAAACACAAGTATCCCAAACTTATAAAAATTTTTTCTGAAAGATTATTTTAAGTGAATTTATTTTAAATATAACTGTCCTATGACACCCTGAGTCTGACAACAACTAAAGGGGCAACATCCCTCAAATCCTAGCATATGCTACTCCATCACCTGCTCAGGAATGGTTTCACTTAGAAGGGAGCAAAATGTTATCTAAAACAAATTAAAAAAAAAAAACCTGAAACATAAAGTTTTAATGTCAAAATTATTCAGGTTGTCTCCAAAGGGAAATATCATAAAAACCTTAAGTTAAACATATTTCTAACCAGCAAAATTTTTTAAAAATATAAGTGGACTACTTTGGTAAATCGTATATTAAAAAGAAGAAAAGCATAGGCAGATATCTTACCAGACTGCCATCGGCTATGGAAAGATACAGCACGCAGCCCTAACACCGGTGGATTGTGTATCAACATAAGGCTTCCATGTCTAGCAGCACTTGAGAATTCTTAAGTGCACCACCACCTGCTGAATTACATTTTGCTTTTTGTGAGCTCAACTTGGCAGAAATGTTATATGTTTCTCATGTATACCCAAAGTCCCCAGAAAAAACTCAGGCCATAGAATGACTGTAGTTTCACTACAAAATTTCAAGGACTACCATGGAATGTTTCTAGATTACACTGAAAATTGTTTATTAAAAACACTTCCTTACACTTCTGTCTTCCACACACCTGAAAAGACCTTTCTTTTCTGATCCTTAGCCATTGCTGAAATGTTAACCTATCTGTCCTTGGGTTGCTTCCTGTATGCCATGCCCCGTAACCTTGTGCTTTGACTTGAGCATGACAGCTGTCTTCATGGTTTTGGCTGAGGCTGTTGTATTTACCCACCAAAAGTAGCAGACTTTTGGCTCCTCTCACCTACTGTATGCCTCCCACTCCTGCTGCCGGCCTCCTGACAGGTTGCTCTGTCAAGTTTATTAGGTAAAAGGTCCTGCACTCCTTCTGCACAGATGACCTGCGGAATCTCCTGACACCTGCTCAGCACAAGAGCAAATATTACTGCCCTGACCTCTAAGCTTCATGCTCATGACCCCCAAATGGGTCCGTGTGCCACAAATAACCATGGTGCAGTGGGGATAGATTCATCCCAATGTAGGTGAATTAGGAACCTAAAACACAAGTTATATTGTGCAATATAAGTATTTTATGCAGTTCTTATACAATTGGTCTACAATTTGGATAGTTATTAAAAAAACAACAAAAAACTCTAAAAGGATTTTTCTTAAGTTTACTGGAGTCATTTTGGGGTTTCAAAAACATATGATCAATTTCAATTTATAGAAGGTAAATTTTAAGAAAAATTATAAAATCTGAAGTCATATGATCTAAATGACCCTTTTGTTTTGTAGATAAGAAAACCATGGCTCAAGGATTTGCCCCAGGTTACAATGACATTCAACTGGAGGCTGGATGACTCGTTTCCACAATATTTTCAGCATAACTTTTCATAATTTGTATCCTGAAAGACAGGATCCAAATTAGGATTTCAATATCCAACCACCGAAAACAAACTTGATTTTTCACTTTGAATCTTCACCATTAAACTATATTTGGTAGAATTTTTTCTCTCTGCTTTCTGCACCTTCCAACTCCATCATAGGGTTATCTGACATCTATAAGGGAGTTAGAGATGGTCAGGATAAATTCTTACATGGAAAACCAAATAAAACATGCCTATAAATAACCATGGTCATAAAAGCCAGACTACTTGCCCAGGGCCTAAGAGGAACCAGACCAATAAAAAGAAATTAGGTAGAAGATATGGATGGTGCCAGGCAAGGGCAGAAGGCAGTGTGACCTGCTATTCACATCTCTCTATATCTGGGTGTGGGTAAGGTGGGGGAAGGGTCAGTGTGGGAAGGATGATGGCACTCTTCTTTTACTAAGCTTGTAGGAAGTCACTAGGACACGATTTACATCCCCGGTCCTGGTATAAAACAGTCTAACCTGGACACACTGACCTCATGGATATTGGCTCTATTTTTCAGATGTTGTTATACATGGAATTTCTAATCAAAATGACTTGATGCCAATTAAAGGACATAAAGAATTCACAGAGGCTGGGTGTAGTGGTGCATGCCTATAATCCCAGTACTTTGAGAGGCTGAGACAGGAGGATCCCAGGTTCAAGATCAGCCTCAGCAACTAAGTAAGACTCTCAGAAATTTAGGGAGATCCTAATTCAAAACAAACAAACAAATGGCTGGAGGTACAGCTCTGAGGTAGAATGCCTCTGGGTTCAATCCCCAGTACCTAAAACAACAACAACAACAAAAGAATTCACAGAATCTACCTATGGTTAAGACACCTAGGTTCAAAGTTTTCTCTGACATTTAGCTGCTGTATACTTTGGGGAAGGCTCTCAATTGATCCAAATTGAGTGTCTTCCTTTGCGACAGGGGGAATAACCATGTATTCCTCCCAGGGATTATTGAGAAGTTCAAAGAAGATCGCACAAGCAGAATGGATGGTATTCATAGAGAACCACTTAGTGTGGTTTTCATTTGTTTTTATAAGTTAAGACTGCATTAATAAATAGGAAGGGAAAGGCAAACAGAACAGAGCAAATCAAATTGTTAGTTTTGTTTCTTTGTAGTCTAGCAATGTTTAAAAATCCTTTCCAAGAATACTATAAATTCTCCCAACTCCCAACACAGCAGAATTCCTCCTAATGCCATTTGAAAATTCACTGGGTTTGAGAAAATTCTGAGAGCGCCATGTTTGATGCAGGAGCCTAGCAAAACAATTTTGGCTAGGTTCACTTATGACGCCCTGAGATTTGTTTTTTTTCCTTGTCCCTCTTTCCTCTTCTCCCACTCTTTTTTTTTCTTCCTGGCACTGCCCAGATAACTTCCTGGGCAAACATCCAGTTTCTCTTTTTAATAGCAATGCGTGCCCTCCTGAAACAGGAATAGTGAGAACTGGGGCAGGGTGAGGCCTAAAGAGGGACGGAGAGCCTAATCCACACATGCTCCCACCCTCTCAGCCCCAAAGAGTGCCCTTCAGTAACCCTTGTCTTGCCCTCCTTTCCTTTCTGGCTTGATTTGTTCATCTGTTCAGGGGACTGCGAAAGGTCACTGGTGGAACAACACAAACCGCACTAAGAAATCTCCCAGTGACGCGAGGACGTTGGGGAAAACCAAGAAAGAAAAAAATAGATGCACGGAGGAGAAACTGCTGCCAAAAATTGTCACTGAATCCCTTTGGATTTATTTAGAGCATCTTGCTTTGCATATAAATATGAAACCAAACAAGTCTCCAAGCCAGCCTGTTTAGACCGATTTGACATTGCAATGGAAACTAAGGCTGTGTCTCTGGGATGCCAAAATATCTGCATAAAAAGTGAAAAATGGTGTCAATAAACAAGTATCTGTTAAACCTATTACCCATGTCCAGCCATATGCCCTGGAACTGATGAGAGGATCGGACAAGTACAATAGGGTCCTTCTGTTCAATATGATAGGAAACATTAATAATAATAACATTCTTGCAAAAATATCAACCCATAGGCACGTATAAGCTGATCATGCTACGATTTTTCTATGTAGCCCTTATCAATTATCTCTGTCTTGTTATTCTTGCATGCACACATCCACCTATTCATCTATCTATCTACCTTTCTATCTATATCTACATCTCTATATCTATTGCTATCTCTATCTTTAACTATCCAACTAGAAAGAGATCATTTATTTTCTTAGTCATACTCAGCCTCTAAAATGTAAGCTCCGTGAGAAAGAGGGTTATTCACTGCTATATCCCCAGCCAGGAATCAAGTCTGACATATAGTTGACACTCAGTAAGTGAAATAATGGTATAGAACCACAATATATTAACAAGAAAAGTAGGGAAATTTTTTCATGGAGTAAAGATATCTTCAGCTAAACCATGAAGGACAGACAGAATTTGGATGCACAGGAAGAAGAAAGCATTCTGGGTGTGGGCATAGGATGTCCCAAGGTACCAGTGTTGGAATAGAAGAGCATAAAATATGTGTAGGACACCAGTGTCTGGCTGCTTGAATATAGGTTAAAATATTATGATTATTTACTCAATTCACAGATGTTAACATTATTCAAATATGACTTTCAAAGTATTTCTCTTATTTATTTTAGAAGCCTGCAACCCTTGGCCTTCATTCAAGGAAAGAATCCTCATTCTTTATGAGGATAATTGAAACTCAGTCTTCAGGGAGTTAAGAAGAGGAATGGTTATTATACATGCTCATCTTATCCTCTGATTTCCATTTCAGTCTCTGATCCCTTTTGTCCCTCTGCTATACGGCCCACCTGCAACAATATTCAATACACACACCTTTTCCTCCCTTTTACTAAAACCAATCACAGGGTTAGTTGGTTAAAAATAGACATATAAACCCTGATGCTGGAAACTCTGTCTTCTGCCTATTCTACTTTCCATGGGACCTCCCTCACATAGGAGATCACACACTCATCCTTTGTTGAAGACCCGAGATTCTAGACCCAGGTCTTGACTTAGCAGATACCATATCAGAGAGAGTTAATTCTGAAGGAAGCTGATCATTGCTGAAAAAATCCATGCAGTTATTAAAAAGCCAAAGTTAGAATCCATGAATCATAGTCATTTCTTACTTAAGCAAGGGATCCACAAATAAAGTATTCATATTATTTCCATCTTGAAACATGCTAGCTGCTATTAGTTATACATGTGTAATGTGTCTAACAATGTGCGTCCATCACTATTATAGGCGTTAAGGTCTAGGTTTCGTTTGAGCTATGTTAAAAGTCTATAATAGCAATGGGTAACATGGGTAACAGTGGACTATTGATGGAAATGAAGAGGATCAGTTAATCCTGAACTTGGCCCATTTAAGCACATTAAAAAACAAACACACCTTCCCAGCAATCTTGCAGCTCGAATAGTTTGGTATTAATTTTTCTGTTGAGTCAGCCATCCTTAAATAAGCAAATATTCATTTGGCAGTTTAAATTATCATACTAGTAGAAATACGGAGGCATTCCATAGCCCTTCATTTCTCTACTCTGGGTTTCTCTTTTTCCTGCCGCCCCTTAATCTAAAGGCTCATCATTGCCCTAAATTCTTCTTACATTGTATTTTTTCCTAGTAACTCTAGGCCAATTTGCCTATAATAATTTACCAATGAGCTGGGCCTGGTGAGACACACTTGTAATCCCAGTATTTGGGAGGCGGAGACAGGAGGATCACAGGTTTGTGGCCAGCCTCAGCTACTTAGTGAGGCCCTCTGCAACTTAGTGAGACCCTGTTTCAAAATAAAGAATAAAAAATAGGGGTGGGGATGTAGCTCAGAGGTAGAATGCCCCTGGGTTCAATCCCCAGTACCGCAAAAAAAAAAAAAAAAAAATTACCAATGAACAATTAGCCAAAAGGCAATTTTATAAATGGCTAGTTCTCTGAAAGCAATTCCTTGAAAGAGTTGGCTTTTTGCAAATTGCCTTTTCATAAAATTGTGCATGTTCTTCCCTAGATGACTGACTAGCCACAATTCAGAGGAACTGAACTAGCATTGTATACTCATGTCTCCCACATCTGTGTTACTTAAAAATTCAATTTTTACGTTCCATAGGCACTTTAAAATTAATGCCTAAAAAAAATCCTTCTCAGTTCTTTGTTCCAAAATGTTCTCCAATGTTTCAGATGTCAAAAAACAGCACCACTCTACTTGCCATTTTACCATGTCAGAAACCTGAGTCATTAGAGTCTCATTCATCTTCTCACCCTATACATCCAATTAATTATCTAGTCCTACTGATTTTAACCTCCTCATTAAGTAGGAGAATGAAATCCACCAGACTTGTGTTTCCTGTGGTTCCTAAGTGCTCCTCGATCAGTTGCCTTCTCCTCATCACTGCCATCCTACTAATGAAGGTCACACACCCCATCTCTCTAGAGGCCACCCCAGAACTATTGCAATGAGAACAGACTTAATCTGCTTCCATCTAAAGTTTCCCCTCTTACATTCTTCCTCAACCCTGCTACTGACACTACTGCCCTGGAAACTACTTTTTGTACTTAAATGTATTCAGAGACTGTTGTCTATGACTGTGGTTCCCTAAAATGAAATGCAGGTCCTGTGAGATGGTCTGTATTCACATACTGCTAGAAAATGCTGCATGCAATATCCTCTTCTTGCAAAATCACAAAGGCCCCTGACATGACAAAGGACCTGACAGGACTTAAAGAAAAGGAATTTAGTAGGATACATGGGTCACAGGGCTGGCCAGCAGCTCCTCAATACAGGAATATTGAGGATGAATTTTGTTCTGCAGTGGACATTTCCTCAGTATTTGCTGGCAGGCAATGTGGGGAAGAGCTTAGCACACAAACTCCCCTAACAGGTTTGGCCTATTTGGCTCAGAGCTGAGAAGAAACAACTATGCAGCAATTGTGTCTCACAAACCTCCCCAGAGCCGGTGGATTCTAAAATTGCAACCTCAGAAAGAAGTGTCTCCATTTGAAATACCTCAACAAGGAAAAATCTTAATCTTTTTGTGATTGTTGTTGCATTCACTTTTTGCAAGTTGTTTTGTTGTCTTCCCTCTTTGTTTGTTTTTCATAGTTATATTTAATTTTATGTAGTTTTTTATTTAAGTAGATTTTTTTCTTGATACCTCTTTTCTTTTTCTTCTCTATTCCCTTACTTTCTTTGTCCTTCTTTCTGTCCTTGGTTTTCCTTCTGTCTATTCCCTCTCCCACCCATTTCCCTCTGTCTTTCTACATAATTTGACATAAAGTATACTATCACTAATGCTTAGTTTCTCAGACCATTCTATATTTCTCACCTGCTTTTTTAATTCATTAGTAGAGTTTCAGAGACCTTTATTAGTAAGTTTTTTAATATGTTCATATATGGTTTGTTCTTAAGTTACCAGTGTTATGAGTGGTTATTCTCTTCTCGTAAAACAGTGCTGGTGGCTGAACCTAGCACTTTGATCATGCTGATTGGGTACTTTGATGTTAATATATACCCCCTGCCCAGGGCACATTGTAAAGAGATAACTGCTCACTTTAAAGACCCTCACACAATAGAGGAAGAGAAATCCATCACAACAAGATGCACAAGCAACAACATGGAATCACAAGAAATATGAGGAAACAAGCCAACAAAATGTATCTAAGAGTTAGTAATTCCCCAATAACTGAATGCATAGATATTGAAATGGATGAACTACTAGATAAAGAATTTATAAAGTGGATTGTTAGAATAATCAATGAATTAAAAAAGAACTAATGAATGAAGTAAGGGACAAAATACAGTATATAAAAGAGCATTTTAATAAAGATATGATGTTCTGAAAAGGAAAAAACAGAAACCTTGGAAATGCAAAAATCAGTAAATCAAATAAAAAAATTTCATGGAAAGTCTTACCAACAGACTGAATCGAGGAGAAGAAAGAAAATCAGGGCTCAAAGACAAGGTGGAAGAATTATAATGTCCAGATAGTAATAAAGAAAAAGAATATGAGCATAATATATAAAAGTTCTGAGACAACATTAAAAGACTGAACTTAATACTCATAAATCTTGAGAAGAGAGGAGATACAGACGAATGGCATAAAAATATATTCAGAGAAATAAGAGCAGAAATTTCCCTAATCGGGAATGAAATAGACATACAGTAACTGGAGGCATTTAGAACTCCATATAGACAGGAACAGGAAAAAAAAAACTCTCAGTGACATATAGTTAAAAATGCCAAAAACTCAGAACAAGGAGTCTTTAAAGTTTCAAGAGAGAAGTACTAAGTATCTTACAGAGACAGACCAATCAGAATAACAGCAAATTACACAGCAGAAGTCCTAAAGGCCAGGAGGGCATGGAATGGTATATTTCAAACCCTGAAAGAAAATAGCTGCCAATTTGGGCCACTATATCCAATAAAGCTGTCATTCAGAATTTAAGGAGAAATAAAAACCTTGCAACACAAGCATAAACTAAAGGAATTCATGACTAATAAGTCAGCATTGCAAAAATACTTAAAGGAATCTTTTGCACAAAATAAAAACAACTAAGAGAGCTTGGGAAAAATAAATCTTACCAGAAGAATAGATAAGCAAATGAGAATTGGGAATGATTAAATCATTAGAATAAAACAAAGTAATAGAAAGTAACACATACCTCTCTATAATAACAATTAATGTAAATGGTCATAATTCTCTAATTAAAAGACATCCAGACTAGCAGATTGGATTAAAAAAAAAGAC
>PVJS01000881.1:31491-111728 GCA_004027185.1 Glis glis | reverse complement strand
GAGGGCCTCACTAAGTAGAGAGAGAGAGAGAGAGAGAGAGAGAGAGACAGGGAGAGAGAGAGATAGAGAGAGCTGAGGCTGGCCGCGAACCCTGATCCTCCGGTCTCTGCCTCCCAAAGTACTGGGATTACAAGCGTGCGCCACCATGCCCAGCGTAGTTTTTTTTTTTAATATCCCCAGGTGATTCCAATGTATAACCGAGGTTGAGAATCATAGTTCTAGATAATGAAAGAAGAAAGGCAACTCGAAAATACCTAGAAGGAGGAATAAATGGTCTCAGGAAGTTTCAGAGTGGAAAAGTACAAAGTAATGCTTTTAGGAAAATATATGCCCCATCACGTTGACAAGATTACAAACTCTATCAATTTCGACTTAGAAAAAGCATACTTCAAAACAACAGCACATAGTGTACAATTTGCAAGAGCAGTAGAAATAAAAGACCTAAGATTATACTGTATTTATGTAAAACCATACTCTCAGAATGGGGAATCTCATTATTTAGTTTTGGTAGTTACACCAGCAAACAAACAACAAGCTTTAGAAACTAGTCATGAAAATGATAACTAAAGGTTTCATGGAATGGAAAATTTTTCATACTAAGATAAGCAGATAAAGGAAGATTTTCAGGAGGATATGATTGACATTTATATTATAAAAAGATAAATAAATATAATACAAATTTATTTACCAAATTCTCAATTATTAAAATTGTGAATTCTCCTATCTAAAACTCCATTTCTTTAAAAAAAAAAAAAGTAATTGCAAAGCAAATAATATGAAGTATTTCTTTCACTCATTAAGTAATAAACCCATATTTTTCCCAGACATATTATAGGCTGAGGATACTCACTAAAGGGTGCTAAGGGTTTTTATGCACGGTGTTTTGAGATTGAGATTATAGACGACAATTTTACTTTCAGACCTTTTATATACTTTTTTCCTAGAATTGTCTTTCCTCCACACTTTTGGATAGTTCTTAGTTTTTCTTTGTAATTTATTATAATCTCTCATCTTTCCTAGCTTTCCAGACCACATTCTCTCCCAATCTGGGTTAAGCTATCTCCCAGTATCCTCCCCAAACACCCCATGCTTTGTCTTTATAGCTCTGTCCACATTGTATCATAATGACACATCCATTTATCTCTTTCTTCACTAGACTCTAGCCTTCTTGAGAGAGCAGGAACTGGGTCTTGTTGACTATTGAATCCCAGCTCTCAACAGGGTTCTTGGTAAGTAGGCTTGGTAAGTAGGCTCAATGAAGAATTGTTGCATTTGCCCGTGATTTTAACAAATGGTTACTAGGTGTCTACATGGAACCAGGGCTGTGATAGGAAACTCAGCTACACTGAAGAAGTCAGACAAGATCCCATTCTAGTAGGGATAGGAGGAAAAGAGATAATAAATAGCTAAATAAATAAATAAGTTATCAAATAGAAGGAAGTGTGGGATAGAGAATCTACAAGTAGTGATGTGATCAAGGGTGACAGGGTAGTTGCATTAAACTAAGTGAATTTACTCAAAAGGAGAGCTGAAAGACAAGAGAAGCCACCCATGTGAAAATCCAGAAGAGCTTGTATTTATAGTCAGGAAGATGAAAATCCAGAAGAGCTTGTATTCATAGTCAGGAAGGTGAAAATCCAGAAGAGCTTGTATTCATAGACAGGAAGAAGCACAGTGTTCATTGGATACAAGGAGCTGGCTAGAGGGTAGGGCACAAGGGAAAGATGATAGGAAATGAGGTTAAATATGTAGTTAGAGAGAAGCCAATTACAGTAGAATTTTGTAGGCAAAGGTAAGAATTCTGAATTTTGCTGTAAATGTAATAGAGAAATATTCATTGGGTGGTTTTACTCAGGGGAAGAACATCATTGATTTGTATTTTTTTCAGAGATACTGCTAGCTGCTGAGAAGAAATGAATTGAAGGACCATTATTGGAAGCAGTAAACCAGTTAGGAGACAACTGCAGGAATAAGCCACATGTGAGATGGAAAACAGGAATCCTGCTTTGATTAAGTTTGCAATGTGTACTTGTTTTTTTTTTAAAAAAAGCAGAAATATCAAGAAGGAAGTTCCATATACCAGTCTGGTGATGAGGATGGGGCAAAAGTCTGAAGAAACTATTTGGGAGAAACTGGCACATAGAGAATATTTAAAGCCATGGGGCAGGGTGATGGAACTTAGAGACAATGTGTACAGAGAAAAAAGAAGAGAGGAGAGGAGAGGAGAGGAGAGGAGAGGAGAGGGAAGAGAGTATCACAGTATTGAGCTCTTATAATAATCCATTGGCAGGAAATAGAAAGCCTTTCAAAAGATGAAAGATAACTGGAAGAGCGAGGTTTCATTAAATGCATGACTTTATAGAGTTCTGGAGAAGGAAGAGGGGTAGCAGGCAATGGGAAGCACTTTTTGAACTTAAAAGCACTCTCTGCATGCTCTCACATAAGATCGTCATACCATCCTTTACTGTAGTAGTTTTTCATTTACATATATCTGATACTTTACATTTTCTAAAATAAAAAAGCATTGGGTACTCATTACCTATATAAAATTGTATAGTTTTAAAATAATTTATATTACTAGCTAACTCAATAATACAAGGAAAGAAATAAAAGATATACAGATTAGAAAGGAAGAAATAAAAGTGTGTTTGTTGACAGATAACATAATTGTATATGTGCAAAATCCAACAGAATCATCAAAGACTCCTGGAACTAACAAACAATAATAGCAAAGTTTCAGCCCACAAGATCAATACACAACAGTCAATTGCTTTCCTATTTACCAGCAATGAACAAATGGAATTTGAAATTAAAAACACCATTTACATTAGGACTCTTCCCAAATGACTCCCTCCTGAAATAATGAGGTATAAATCTAATATACCTAGGTTTATGGAAGGGAAGACTCAATATTGTTACAGTGACAGTTCTTCTCAATTTGATTTATAGATTTAATGCAATCCAATCAAAATCCTAGCAAGTTATTTTGTGAATATCAACAAACTGATTCTAACGCTTATATGGAGAGGCAAAATCCCACAATACAACTCAGTATTGAAGGACTCACACTACACACTTCAAGACTTATTATAAAGCTACAGCAATGAAGACAGCATGGTAGTGGTGAAATATCGGGCAAGCAGATGAGGGTGTGCTGTTGTTCATTGGAGTTAGCTATATCATCGAGTGAGATAAAGTGGAAAAATCGGTAACCACTGCCTGAAGGCATTAAAAATAACAAAGCCTGCTTCGGCATCTATTTTTAAATGATCAGAAAAGCACCAGGAAAAATAGATTTAAATATTTTAAAAGAATAACAAAGCAATAATAGTCACTATGTTCTTAATTTGTATTTCATTTAAAAATAAGGTATATTTTTAAATCTCTTACCCACCTAAACTGTTTTCATAATACAAAATGCACAACAAAGCTTATAAAGAACAAATGAAATAAAAAACTTTACATTGTAGGGGAATAAAACATAGCATAGTACAGTGTTTAAATAAAAACAACTGTGAGTTTGAGAGCTTCTATGGGTTGAATTGTGTCCCCAAAATGATATGTTGAAGTTCTAAGCCCTATTACTTCAAAATGTGACCTTACTCAGAAATAGGGTCATGGCAGATGTAATTAGGTAAGATGAGGTGATAATGAAGTAGGGCGAACTCTTAGTTCAATATGACTTGTCTCTTTATAAAAAAAAAAAGGCAAGAGATACACATGGAGAAGACATCCAAGTAATAGCACAGGCATCAATCGGAATGATGCATTCACAAGCCAATAATCTTCAAGGACTGTCAGGAAACATCAGAAGCTAGAAGAAACAGGAAGGGTTCTCTCCTGCAGGCCTCAAAGGAAGCATGGCCCTCCCAACACCTTGATTGGTACTTCCAGCTCCACAATGTGAGACAATGAGTTTCTGTTGTTTAATTCACCCAGTTTGTGGTGATTCGTTACAGCAGCCCTAGTAGACTAGTTCACCCCACCTCTGTCCCTTAACTGCTCTGTGACCCTAGGAAGATCCTTTACCTCTTTATGGCTCAGTCTGTTCAAATGTGAATGGGGATGACTGTGATGATGGGATGGTGGTAATGATGGAATGATTGACCATATGTAAAGGAGTTAAAAAATGTTAGATGCTTAGTAAAGTTTATATAAATGTTTACTGTACTCATGAATGTGTCAAGGATCTACCACAGTGCTGAATCTGCAGACAAAATTCAACAAAGAGTTGTTTCCTTTGTATTATTATAATTTTCTAATCACTATTAACTTAGACATAGCAACCTTTATAAAGTTCTTGACTATCAGAAAAGTTCTATTTTGACGCACTTTTTTGCCAATTTTAAATCCTGATTTTATCTATGAAAATAAGATAGATAAAACCCACATCTGACTACCCAGTTCTTAGGGATAAGCACATGGGACATAAACTTACTTTGCTACTAGACAAAAAAAAAAAGAAATAAATAACTTTAATTACCTAGAATATTTTACATTTCCCCACAGCCTAAAAATCATGATCATTTACCATTTAAATCCATAGATACCCAAGAATTTGTGTTTTGACCTTTTGAGTTCCTAATTCTTCAATGGCAGACATTTAGAAGTTGCTGAAATTCTTAATTTGTATGAATGTTGACCTAGTTTTGATCACACATGAATATTTATGAGGCATTCTATGATATTTTTAAAAAGTGGAGTAGTTTTTGGTAAATTTCAGAAGGTAATTTCATGTCATATATAATACTAACTACTACTACACTAACTTATCTTACATGCGCTTAACAATGATTTTCCCTAATATTCATTTGTTCAGAAAGCATTTGTTGAATTGGTTTGTACTGATAACTGTAGGGGAGAGAGAAGATAGAGAAATGTAAGAATTAATAAAATAAAGAACATGATGGAAACAAATATAAAGTTCTTGGTACAATCTGTAAAGGCTTTATTAGACATATAGCATTTGATCAAACTCTTGGAGGGCATGGATTTTAAAAACTGAAATGTTTCACTTTTATGTTTTCGTAAAAATTCCACTGGCTTGTAAGAACTACAATAAAAAAAACTAAAGCATTGATAATCCAAAGTACATGAAGATTTGTCCATGGTAAATCTAAAACATTTGTCAGATTACTATTGAGAGCATTTGACTTCAGAGCCCTAATGCAAAATCTTTTCCTTAAAAGAAGGAAGTTTTTGAGAGTAAGACATAGGGGTGAGAGGAGGTAGGGAAGGCGAATCCATGCCTGCATGTGCCTGTAAAACTGAGGTGGCCATGGAAGGGTCTTCTGACATCTCTTCACATATCACCTGAAAGAGTTACGGGGTCCAAAGAAATGGAAAAGTTTATGATTACTTTAATTCTAGTGGTGTTTGAAAACTTAATGCAAAAGACTTCATTTCAATACAGTCTTCCTTTTGGAGTTTGGCAAAACAAACCCATAAGAGAGATATTGGATTTGTTTTCTTTGGCAAAGAGGCACAGTCTGGACTTCTTTCATCTGAAACTCTTTACCATCTTTGGAAGGAGAACGGCTGAGATAATGACCAACTTATGCATTCTCCAAGGGACCCAAAAGGAAGCTGGAACCATCCCTGAAAATACTGATGTTCAGCAGGAAACTCCAAGAGCTCTTACAAAAAGAGAGACAGGGACAAAGAAAGGGGGAAAGTATGTATATATACATATATATGTGTGTATCCTGAAGTATCGACATATCAATTTTTAAAAGCCTTTAAGTTGAAAATGTTCAATACAAAGGATCATGGAACCACAGAGAACCACTGACCAATATCAATTAGTCGCTTAAATTAGGAATTCACTGCTAACCACAGTTAACCCTTTGCTAACCCTTATGGAAAGCAATGCTTTTCCAGTGCCTAAATATTACACAGGCAAACTGAGTAATGAATTAAGAGAATCATACAGATAATTAAACAAACAAAAACCTAGCTTGAGTCGTATAATCTGAAAATGTCATTTTATCTCCCTGGATTTATTGAGATACTTTGATTTTTTTGTTGTTCGGCTTTCAATTTCGCTTTGAATTAGGGTCAGATAGCAGAACTTGGAGAAACCAAGTACTTGTGCGCATTTCCAAGGGCTCTTTCATCCAGTGCTTGAAGCCATATGGCGTGGCGATGAGGTCATAAAGAGAAGCTCTGGTATCAAACCAGACTGCTGTTTTCTCCCGGGCACACCTGGTTGATTTACTTGATCTCTATGACAATCAGTTTCCCTGTCTGTAAAATGGGGTAAACACCACTTCCCTCTTTGAGTGCTGCTGAGAGATGAAGAACACAGTACACAGCACAGACTTTAATAAGTGAGAACCGTGAGGATCACTGTGTGCTCAAGACATTTTTTTTCAACTTCTCAATTTAAACACTGTTCTCTTCAAGGTGGAATGGATGCAATTTTCTTTTTGTCTGAGCTGACTTAAATAGGAAACAAAAGAACATGCCTCAGCTACTTTTGTAATAACCACCTAAAAACCTTGGAAAGGCCTCTCAATTTTAGGCTTGAGAACTGGCACGAGGAAGAACGTTTTTTTAAATAATAGAAATTACATGAAAAGCTATCCCCTTCATGCAGTCTCACAGGCTTTGGCAGACTCTGACGATCCTGGGAATGAACACATGCTAGCACCTGCGCTTTTGAGTGCTGACCCAGCCACCCTCCAACACTAGCATTGCAAGGGCTGGGAAGGAAGGGCCACAGGAAGATATACATGAGTGCCTCTTGGACACAGTATTTCCTTTGGATGGGACATTAAACATCGGAGTTCTGTATTCTACTCATTGGAGACATTGGGATGCTTTCACAGGTGAAGATTTTAAATAATCTATACAGATTTGGATGAGAAAGCTAAGCAGATCTCTTTTTTAACTGGTTTGAATACAGTTCTCTGAAAAAGTTACAGTGAAGACTGGGTTATTATTTGTTGTCTCTTCCAAATATTTTACCCCATGAATGTTATTCCATGATATGTTTCTTGGGTGTATTATATATCATCCTCTTCCCAGGCCTTGATTGTACAGGGCTGGGTGAACTTGAGCATCTGCTCCTTCATGGTGCCTCTTAACCTAAATGAATAGGGGAGCAGGAACCAGAAGAGTGGACTAGAATAATGCTCCAAATCTTGGGGACCATAGTAAATACTGAGTCATGACATACGCCAATCTTGCAGGAAATATTGACCATTGTAAACTCATCAGTGTAATTATTGACTCATGACATACACCAATCAGTTGCTTTTAAGAATGCATATAATCAAGACATTGTGGTAAGTTAGGGGGCTATAATGGTGAGCAAAAAACTGATCTTCACAAGACTAGAGCATCCTTTTAGGTGTAATTAACGCAATGCTTAGCTTTAATGACGAGGTGATGGACTACAGGAACATGAAAAGTTCCACCTCTTTGAATGGAGCTGAATTTTTCAGAGTACTCACATTTCAGTGGAAAAACAGTTTTAAAGTAGAACAATTTCTGATCACCATGGATTCTATCTATGTAATTAGACACCTCTGGATTTGGATAAGAATAGCACAATTTTCCATTCCACCACAAAAAAAAATAATAATAGGAGGGATTTTTTGCTCAGCACTTATCAAAAGTCTTATTTAATAATTTTTATATTCTTACCTCAAAAACTTTTCAATAAACATAACAAATAAAAAGGAGAATTAGTGATTCTACTGGCTTCCTTCCCAGACTAAAGTACTCTCAGCAAAATGAGATTTTTACATTTCTAAACATCTGCATTTCATTCACATCTTCTCCTAAGCAGAGAATTGGAGACAGGATAAAAACACCAGCTCTCATCTACAGAAAAGGGTGTCCTGGCTTGAATAGGTCAAATGTCTGTGAAAGCCCATCCAGGGAGAGAAGCGCCCTAAACTGTACCTCACTGCAGTGAATAAGACCTATATGCTTCCTCCTACCCAGCAGATTGTCCTGGGTAACTGCTGAAATTCTTTAGATTTGGTAATAAACAGTTGCCATTTTGACTATTTCCTTTTGTAGAACCACAAACTACAGAATAACTGAATAGCTCCTTCCCTTTGAAGGCCTTGCCCATGGGCTGTTTTAGCACCCCATAAATCCTGTAATTGTATAGTATGATCTGGGATGATCTTGCAGTGTGTAGGTTTCTCTGCTAAATCACAATGAGAGAAGATCAGGAGGAACCTGAAAAATAAAGCATTCTAGTGCCATTAGAAGATTTATAGTGGGAGCAAACAGCACTGGCAAAAATCCAGCCCCGGCCTTTATCACTGGAAAGGAGGCATGGCCGAGCATCCAGTATTGCTTGTATCAGCTGAGAAGAAAGTTTAGTGTCAGCTCCAGTTCTTTCTTCTCCTACATATTTCTGGTGTTCGAAATTCCAAAGGAGGCTTAGCTGTCAAGGATATGGACTAAATTTATGCCCTTTTATATAGATGTCCTATAAATGGACTTATTACGTGGGAGTGGGAAAAGATAGGCATGAGAAACAGAGAGCGTTTAACCATTTGAGCATGTGTTGGTTTTCTGTGTATGTATGTGTTTTCTCTAGAGGGTCTCTCTCAAATAGATGTGGGGGAAAGCACTGTAGGATTCTTCCAAAAAAATTTTTTTTTGAGGGAGGGTTTTGAAGATTGAATCCAGGGCC
The DNA here is from genome assembly GCA_004027185.1 of Glis glis. Lineage (NCBI taxonomy): Eukaryota > Metazoa > Chordata > Mammalia > Rodentia > Gliridae > Glis > Glis glis. The sequence goes on along the minus strand of PVJS01000881.1, from coordinate 103,069 downwards.
TCATTGTATGCTAAGCATATACACTGCCACTAAGCTATACCCCCAGCTCCCAAATGACTATAATTTCAAAGTGATCTGTCCTGTGGCTCTTTCTTTCTTTCTCTCTTTTTTCTTCCTTCCTTTCTTTTTTCTTTTTTTTTTTTTTTTTTTTTTTTTTTTTTTTTTTTTTTTTTTTTTTTTTTTTTTTTTTTTGTTCCAGGTTGCCAATTATTTTCTAAGCTTCATCTTTAGGTCTAAATAGGAGTCAGTACATTTGGGAAGGCTGGGATTTACTAGGCAATGCCATGCCAGCTGTTGGGGGAGAGACTAATAGTGGGTTGGAAAACCCAATTGTACCCCATTTAATAAAATCTGTGCTAGTCCCTGGATAAAGAATCTTAGCTGCTGTGTTTATAAATGCTTTGAGAACAGAGAAGGATAAAAAAAACATACGAAGCATTTTCCCTAATGGTATCAAATTTAAATGTTTTCTAACAAGTTGAAACCAGTATAAAGCTTCGGTAATTAACAGATTAAGACCTATCGACAGACTCTTCACATCAGAAATTAAAAGGAAAATTACAGGTCTCTTAAGACTTTAAGGCTTCTCATAAAGCAATGGCAACGAATAACTGCACACCTTAATGGAAAAAAAAATTTGGCAAAATAAGCAGTAGTAAATTATATGGAATGTGTAATTCTTTTGAACTCTCTGAGACTGGGAGTCCTATAAAATAGAAGTTTCAGGTTTTTAAAAGCGATTGCTAAAGCAGAAGAAATGCCCTGAAAATAGCTGATAATAAATGTCAACCCTGTTGGAACTTACCCACGCTTGGTGTAAGGTGCCACCTCCTCCCTATCTACATTTCCTCCCCAGGTGATCTCAAACATCCCCAGGCCTTCCGATACCATGTATGTGCCAGAAAATCCCAAATTCAATGTCCCACCTCTGAATCTTTACCTGAGCTCCAAACAGATGTGCTCAGTTGCCAGCCTCACCTCTAGTGTCTACATTATCTATTGTCAAAGTGTAGCTCATGCAGCTCAAAGTGAACTTGCCCAAAAGAGATCAATTTCACTACACATGAAAATCAAAATAAAACAAAACTGTGGCTGTCTTGTCCCTCCTCATCTTATTAAATATATTAAGTATCATCTTCCTTCCAGTTACCCAGGCCCAGACCTAGGAATTTCCAATCATTATTCTTTATCTCTGACCTCCCATATATAATCTTTTGGCAGGATCCATTGCTTCTACCTCTAAATATGTGCCAAATATTTACACATGTCTTTTAGCTTTCATCGTGAGTGCCCTGAAACTGTGTATGTCTTCCAGATCAGCAAACCACATATTACATATTGATCATTCCTGCCATATGCAAGGCACAAAGCAAGGTACCTCGGGGAATAAAAAATATATGACAGAGCCCTTGCCCTCAGTCAAGCCACAATTTAAATAAGCTGCCCAGAATAGCAACACAGATGGGAAAGGAATCACCCTTTTCTATAGAAGTGAAAGTATCATGAAGTTTTAGAGGGAACTAGTTAATTTGTTAATTAGAAATACGTAATATGGTGAGTTTAGTAAGAAAAAATGATAGATATTAACATCTCCTTTCATACCTACAGGAGAGAAAGATGAGCATCATGTTTTTATAGTAGATAAGAGAATAGGACATTACTTTTGTAGCTCCAACCTGCTACTTGATCTGCTACATTGACAAGGAAGACCTGCTATATTTTGAATCTTGAATGTCCCCCAAAGTCCCATGTGTTGAAGGCTGGGTCCCAGCCTGTGAGGCTATTGGAAGGTGGTGGAACCGTTAAGATATGGGGCCATGGGGCCTAGTGGGAGCAAGTTAGGTCACTGGGGGCATGTCTTTGAAGGGGATATGGGCATGCTAGCCCCAACCTGTCTCTCTTTTTGCTTCCCAGCCACCATGAGGTGAAGAGACCTCTTCTGCCATGTGCTCCCATCATGATGTACTGTGTCATGGTCCCAAAGCAACAGGGCCAAGCAACCATGGATGGTGACTCCTGAAAGTCTGAGCCAATATAAACCTTTCCCCTTATTAAGTTGGTTATCTGGGGTATTTCGTCACAGTGGCAGAAAAATGACTACCACAAGACCTCATATACTCAGATGGAGAGGACTACAGAGACCACCTAGGGAAGAAGGGGGCAGGGTAAGAGGGCTCTTGAGTCTACAAACCACTTTTCCTCAACATTTGAGTAGCAGAAGCAAAAAAAAGCAGGTGCTCAAAATTATCCTATGTAGCCTCGTCAATAGTGATCAACACAGGCTCATAAGAAAAGACTTAATGTGTACTGGACTCTTGCCATAGTTATCTCACTGTATTAGTTTGCTGTGGTTGCTATAACAAATTACTGAACTTTTTTTTTCTGTTTTCGTTTTTGCAGTCCTGGGGATTGAACCCAGGGCCTCACGCATGTTAGGTTAGTGCTCTACCATTGAGCTACACCTCCCACAGCCTGGAACAAATTACCACAACCAGGGAGCTTAAAACAATGAAAATTTGTTCTCACAATTCTGGAGAGCAGAAGCACAAAATCTCAGTGTGGGCAGGGCTGCATTGCCCCCCAAAGGCACTATCAAAAAGTCCTTGCTTGCCTCTTCCAGCGTCTGCTGGTTCCAGGGGTCCCTTGGCTTGTGGATACATCACTCTAGTCTCTGCCTCTGTATTCATATGGTTTTTGGTTCTGTATGTATCTTCTCCTCTTCCTCTGAGGACATTTGTCATTGAAGTTAGGCCAAGGTAATCTCATCTGGATATGTTTGACTTAATAACATCTGCCAAGACCTTCATAGAGGGTCTTTCACAGAGTTGGAATACAGGATATGAATCCTTTTGGGGGGTGGCTGTCATTCAACCCACTACAACTTCTGTCAATGAATGAAGCTGAAATTCAAGACCCATCTGACTTTAGTATCCTTGCTCTCCAAACCACCCCAAATGTTGCTAAGTTGTTTTCGCTATTCCCTGGGAAACCAGGGAAAGATTCAAAGATCTAACTTCACACTGTGTTTCCCGGCAGAACAAGCGGATTAATGATCTTGCCAATCTCAGTAAAGTAGCTTCTCCATGATAATGGACAAACAGAGCCATTCAACATGGGGAGGGGTCTCAACTTCCTGAGGAACATGGAGACTTAATTAACCAAAAATTGCCCCTCTAGCAATCTTTGTCCAGGCGCACTTGACCCATGATCCTTGATAAATTTCTTAGCTTTGGGGGCTTAGTTTCCCCATCTATAAGGTAAGATGAGTAGAATAAAAAGCTCTAAGAGTTTATGATTTAAATTTTTACTTAGAAAAATTTTTACTTTTGCCAACTTCACTACTAAGCAATAAAATCTTGAAGAAACCCCATTTTATTTAAATACTCACTTTTCCATTTAGTTATATCTTAGTCCACTTCATTTTTAGCAATAGACTTCAAAAAGAAAATTTTTTTAGAAATCCTCTGCAAACAAACTTGAGGCCGATTTTGGTTATATTAGTTTTACTCTGCACTGGAAGTTTACCAGAGAATTTCCTCATAAATTAATGATTTTAATATCTACCGGGAAACTTCAACCCTAATTTATCTCCTAAAATCACAAAATAATTGGTAATGATGTAAATCATACCAATAAATTGTTTTCAGGGGCAGGAACTCCTATTTCTGGGAAGTCTGACTGTATAATTGGTAATTCACTTGTAAGTTGCTAAAATATTTGCATGAGAAATTGAAGAGGATTTCTGGAACTATTTTAATGCATTCAAATTCCCTCTGTTTTGCCCCAAGTTACTTATAAATATCTTTTGAGGAGAGGGCACACCTTGAATGGATCAGTATGTCTGAGTATCAACTTCCCATATCCAAGACTATAAATAATGATTTCACTGAAGCCAGGTGACTAGCTTCAGGAAATGGTTTCTCTTCCTTCCCAATACTCCAGAAAAGTTGTACTTAATGGGATGTTCATATCCCACGCATGAACACCACAACCACCACTGTATTGTAGGAAATCAACAAAATTGGTCATTAAAACAGAAAATACAAGACACATTTCATCTGTAGTTGTCCTACTGAGACTAAATTCTCCCCTTTCTCCATCTTTTCTGCTGTGTTCATGACTTCAAAATTCAACCTGAGCTTTGGGAAGTAGAGGCCAGCAAGAGCATGGACTACATTCAGTCCTAGAGATCACTTCTGAGCAAGTGCCTTCATTATTAATGAGCAAAGACTCAGGTGCCCAGCAATAAACACAATTCACCAAAACAAAACAAACAAAAGAACTTAGTGTTGGACATGGTGGTGCACATGATGTGCTTGAAAGGCTAAGACAGGAGGATCACAGGTTCTAAGCCAGCCTCAGCAACTTAGTGAGACCCTCAGGAACTTAGTGAGAACCTATTTCAAAATAAAAAAATAAAAAGAGCTGGGGGTGTAGTTTAGATAAAATGTCCCTCGGTTAATCCCTAGTACCAAAAACTGTGATTTTCCAGAATCCAATTTTCCTACTTATCCCACAGGCAACATTCATAACATAATTTCACCACCATCATTTTTATTTTAATCTTTTAACTTGTCAGGTGTCTGACCCAGATCATTGTGTGAACTTCCTTGTGTTAAACTAACCTCCTGTAAACCTGTCACCATCCCCCATGCTCTATTATCTCCCTGAAGGAAAGAGGTGGAGTTTTAACTTTATTAGTGTCTTTACCAGCTTTGCTGTCTTGCTAGATCATTCCTACTTACATCTGGAAGGAGAATCATTCCTATTCCTACTTACATCTGGAAGGAGAAAAGAGGAGAAAGGAAGGAAAGAAAGAAAGAAGGAAGGAAGGAAGGAAGGAAGGAAGGAAGGAAGGAAGGAAGGAAGGGAGAGAAAGAAAGAAAGAGAAAGAAAGAGAGAGAGAGAGAGAAAGAAAGAAAGAAAGAAAGAAAGAAAGAAAGAAAGAAAGAAAGAAAGAAGGAAGGAAAGAAACCATGTTATAATCTACAGATTGGATCCATAATAGAAACCACTACAGACCGATCCTTTTTTTCCTTTGCAGAATATACATCCCCTAGGGTGAGACTTAGCTTTTTATATCTGAAGCAAATCACTAGGAGAGAGAGTGAGAAATTATGCTGTAACTCACAGCTTTGTATAGCTGTACTTTGAAATGCAATTCTCTGCCTTCGAGAACTTAAAATCTCACAGATAGAGACTGCACGCCTCCATACAAACGTGCCGCTGCCGTGTGCTGAGCGAGTGGAGCCGAGGCGGGAAGCAGAATGTGCTGGCAGTTGGTGTGGTCAGGGTGGGTGCCGTGCAGACACGAAGCCCAGAAAGGTGTCTGGAAGCATACGTGACTGCCCGGTCGTGGGCTCTGGTGTGTCCTCTGCCACTTCCAAGGTGGCTCTTGCCAAGTTCCCATAACTCTTTGATCCTCTGTTTCTACATCTGTGAACTAAAGATGACAAAGCAATGCTATCCTTTTAAAATTCCGTACTACTTGGTCTTTCTATAACTTCTGGCATTTTAAGGCAAGAGCTCCTTCTCGGAAGAGCCTTCCCCTTTGACTTTTGAGATAACACTAATCCTTTGATTTCATCTTGGTTTTATAGTAGTGCTTTCTCTTTCCCTTAAAGATTGGGGTTCCCCCCAAATTCTCTCATTAATCCTCATGTCTTTTTATTCCCAAAATGATCTTATCCTTACACATGGACTTAAATAATATCTCTATTGTTTTGGTTCCTAGGTTCATAGCCCTGACTTACTCCTTCCTCCCCCACTCCATGTTTACCTGTACTTCTCACTGGACATCTCCACTGGAGGTTCCCGGAGCCCTTCAAATCAGTATAGTCAAAACCAAATTCATCTGTCCCTCCTCATTTAGTTCCTAACTCCATGAATGGCATTGCCCGGTAGCCAATTGATTATTTGTTTTCAGGGGTCCCCAAGATTTCATCCTCAGTGTCAGTGATTTTCTGAAAGGACTTATAGAATTCAGAAAAGCTGTTGTACCCATGGCTACAGTTTATTGTAGTGAAAGGAAATAGATTAAAATCAGCAAAGGTAAAAGATGCATGAGGCACTAGACACAAGCTTCTAGTTTTCCTCACCCAGTGGTTCTTACAGACGGTGCTTAATTCTCCTGGTGACAATGTGTGACCACGCACGAAAGATCACCCACCACGAAAGCTCCCTGAGTCTTGGTATGCAGGGTTTTTACTGGGAGTTGGTCACATAGGCATGACTGACTGCCCACACAGCTGACATTATTTAGTGTCCAATCCCTCCAGAGCTCAAGCTGATACTGCATGACTGAAGGTCCCTGCATAAATCACATTGTCATCAGAGACTGCCTGGCACGCCCCAAGGCCAAGGGTAAACAGGCAATCTTAGCAGGCAGTATATTCCCAAGGTGCAGGGGTGATATCCCAGAAAATGAGCACACTTTTCTTTGGAACATGAAGAGTTTGGAAGAATTCAGATCTACCAAGTTGATCCTTCACTGCACACAACTCAAAATTAAGATTTACTTCATTATAGCAGACTCTTCCTGTCCCTCCATGCCCCATACCCAATTGGTCTCACATCGTGTTTATCCATACATTCACACATTCATGCTTATCCACAGCTCTCCTTTTCCCATCCCCAAACTAACCTATAATCAAGACCTATCAATTCTCTGCCTCAAGGTCACCTGATTTAACTCTTTTTCCTTTCTCATCTGGACTGTCTTGGTTCTAATCTCCATCATGTCTCACATTCCCTCTGCTCTGCATGCTAACAATCGCCCTCTCTACTGCTGTCAAAATGATCCCTATGAAATAGAAATTTGGTCGTATCATTCTGCTATGTGAAGTCTATGATGTGTTGGTGGCGCCCTTTTCCACATTCCTATAACAGCCCAGGATAATATGGCCCCCAACCCCTCCAGCCTTGTCACTCGTGTTCCAGACTAACCAAAATACTTCTGTCTCCATGCCGTTGCGTATCGTTTCCCTCTGTCTGAATATCCACTCCCTCCCACAGTCGCCCACATCCAGACAAGAGTTTCCCCAGGCCAAATTCATCACTTATCTACATGAGTCAGTCAGGTGACAGTTCCTTGTGAATGCCATACTTGCCTGCAAAGTTGGGTCACGTGTCCCTTATCTGTACTTTGTAAAGATTCTGCACATGACTCCATCATGTCACATCTTTCCTTTTTCTACTTGTCTATGTGCTTCTTTATGACCCCTACTGGACTGAAAGACCATCAGTGGCAATGTTTCAAAATACCATCCCCATTTCCAGTGGAGAGCAATCACACTGCATGAAAGAGACGCTGTCTTCAGATGGCGGAACTCAACACTGGCACGGTAGCAAACCTGGAACTTAACAAAGGATGCAGGTCATTTTGTTCCCAACTAAAGTTGGAGCCATACACAGCAAGGGCATAAACACATTTTACCAACCCCTTCACCCACCATCTTTGTAAGTATACAAGATTTTAACACATTTCTAACTTGGGAGTGTTTGCAGAGTTTCAATTTTTGCATAAAGTGAAACTCTAAAATGTATATCTGATTATTTCAAGATGATATAATTTAAATTCACAACAAATATAGTGGTTATGTCTAGTGCCTTATTTACAGTAAATAATGTATATTTCCTTTCTTTTTGGGGGGCGGGGTACTGGGGATTGAACACAGGGGTATTCTACCTCTGGGCTATACCTTCAGTCTTTTTTTTTTTTAATTTTGAACAGGGTCTCACTAAGTTGTAGAGGGCCTCACTAAATTGCTGAGGCTGGTCTCAAACCCGTGATCCTCCTGTCTCAGCTTCCCAAGTACTGGGATTACAGGCATGCATCACCATGCCCAGCTTTTACATTTCCTTGCTAACCAGTCCTCCCCGTGTCTACCTTTACAGCTTGTTCACGTTCTTCACCATTTTCATTGCTATTTCCTGAGATCTTAGGAAAATGAAAGCTGTATCTTTTTTCTCCTCTTTTCCAAATTATTACATTTTTCTGAGAAAAAAATGAGTGTAGAAATGCAAGCTGAAACACTCTACGGTTCACATGTTTATGAAGCAGGCTACCTGTCTTTTATTTATTCTGTATGGCATAGTATGGAGTAATCATCAGAGACCATGCTTTTAAATTCCATAATGAGCCTGGCATATCTGATACCAGATATAATATGAAATATAATCTCAGTTAGTGAATTCACACTGTTAAGTAATCTAATCCAGATAAAGTCATATTTAAAAACATAGATAAGAGCTTTCTGATTCCTACTCCTATTTGCATTATTTTTACTGGTCTTGGGGTCTACAGTTGTTGCAATGTGTTTTAGTGATGTTAGTAATTTTATAAATAATAATAAACTTTTATCATCAAGAACCTAAAAATTGTATAGATCTCTTTAGCCTAGGCATGAAAATTTTTATTTGCCTTACAGCCTCTTTTAAAAAACAAAGGATTCTGTTTTACTTTTATTGGCTGTCTGGCAGAGCAGCCATATAAAAATGGGAACAAAGAAAAGGGGTTGCTTTTTTGCTTTTTTAGCATATAGATTAGTATTAATTACCATGTAATGAGCTGAAAATTCCTGCCAAGAAGCTGAGGTTTGTGGATCCTTTAATGAGTATTTTCTTCCTACTGGGTGAAATAAAAATTTTAAAGTGCTAGGGATTTGCACTTGGAAAACATCTCTTAGCTATTTATACAAGCAAGTCAATAGGAAAAGCACATTTTCCATTTATAGCCTTTGTAGTGCTTTTCTGGACCTGATGTTTCTGGAAGGCTGTCACTGCTAGTGGCGGTTCTGAGCTGTGGCCTTGGGCAGGAGTGAGAGTGGCCCTCTCCATCGCCAGGTCTGGGCTTCTCGGGTCTGCCTTGGGCTGGCATCGCCTCATCTATGTGATGGTTTCTCAGAAGTTCCCTTTAATGTGGGAGAAATCATGACAGTGTGCTCTTACTCTCACCTCCAAAATGGACAGAGCCTAGAAGAGAGACCCCAACCATCAAAGAACACCTGTGACAAGAGGCGCCAGGGACCTTGTTTCTTATTGACCCATTGAAGTGTTCGGGACACTTTGCCACCACTGCCATCTCTTAAGAATATTTTCAAGGGGGAGGACTCTGAACATAACCAGACATAAACAAAATGGGGTGCTCGGGTGACCATGAAAATGCACCTCGATCTGCGGTCCTGCTGTGAGAAGCAGGACTGACAGGCCCCAGTTTCTGTGCTCCACATCCACCATTGCACCTGCTGCTCCCAGCCAAAGTCTGGGGCCAGGGAAGGCCATGTCTGCGAGGGACACAAACAAGACCCTGCCTGAGAGAAGCAGGGCTCCTCAGATGGTCAGCTCTGGCTTGGAGACTCCCACAGCCAAGCCAGAACCTTCGTAGACACCACACTGCAGACTGAGACTCTACCTGTCCCCCTCCTTCCTTCCCTCTCACCTTTCCAGATTCGCCTGGTCACCTCTGGATCCCTCCCCTTCTGTCTTCACAGATTTTCCTCCTAATAAATCTCTTGCATGTCTCAACCTATCTTGATATCTGTTTCTATGACAACTCAAATGAGTGCAACTATTCTATGAATCAGTTGGGATTATGTTACCTTGAATATATAGAAAACCCACAATAACATTGTCTCAGTAACCACTGGATTCCATTTTCCTCTCAAATCCAGAGGTAGGATTCCCAGTACTGGTATAACTAAGAAGTCTTCTCTATTTTCATTCCACCATCCTAATGCTGGCTTTCATCCTCAAAGTCTCCTTGTGGCACAAAAGGACGTTCAGAGCTCCCACCATCCCATCTGCTCCAGGCAGCAGAAAGAAGTAATGGCAGAGGACGGAAATGGTGTTCTCCAGATGATCAAGCATTCTCTAAGAGCCTTCCTGGAAGTTCCACACAATTTCTTCTGTTGCTTCAAAGGCTAGGACATCATCACAGGGACATACCTGGCTGCAGGGGCTATAAAAGTCATGTTTTAGCCAGGAACATGGGCATCTGCAGCAGTATTGGTATTCTATTACTTAAGAAAAACGAAAGTCTGGATATCGGTGGCCATCTTCAGCCCCCCTCCCCCACTGCTTTCCTTCCTCATTTCTTGCAGTCATCAACAAACAGCATGACGCCTGGCTTTCTGGGAGAGGCTCCTGCCCATGAGCCCATTCATCATTGCCCAGGGAGTGCGAGCAAGACCCTGCGATCCCTTCCGCTGTTTCAAAGGCCTCACCTCAGGATTTCTGGGTGTACATGAAAGTCTTTCATTATCCCGACTGGATAGACACAAGTATAAGTTCTACATGTCTTCAAAACTATAGGGTAGTGTTCAAAAACAACTCGACTTAGGTGTCAGGAAGAACTACAGTCAAATCCCAGCTCTACTGCCTGCACTGACAAGTGAAGTAAAGACCAAAAAAGTAAGCCTTTTGCCATGTAGTAAGTCTCAACAAATTTCACTTACCTACTGGCTTCATATTTCTACATGAGTTAGAACTAAACCCTTTAAAATGGGAGTGGAATATAAAAAATAACCCTCAAAGGCTTTGGATTTTAACTTAGCACATCCTAAACACTATACTTGCAAATACCAAACTTGCCTTTTTTATCTTTATTTTTTATCAAGAACTCTGTTTTGAACATTGCTAGTCTCTTCTCCTTTCTTGAGGTCTGCTCTATCAGTCTCCCTGTGTTTTTGTTTCTATGAATCCTCTTCTGCCTTTTACATTTTTTCCTTTTCAAGGTTCCCTGACCCTGGCTGTCCCCGGGTCACCTTTCCATTCAGTGTCATACTGAGAATTGAACCCAAGGGCATTCTATCTCTGAGCTATATCCCCAGACCTTTTTATTATTTTTTTATTTTGAAACAGGGTCTCGCTAAGTTGCTGAGGCTGGCCTCAAACCTACAATCCTCCTGTCTCAGCCTCGCAAGCACTCGGATTACAGGCGTGCGCCACCACGCCTGGCTCTGCCAGGCCTTTTGGTTTCCCCCAGCACCTCCCGCCTAGTACCATAATCTGGTAGCACAGAATCACCTAGCCTCCAGGCCCTGCCACAAGACATGGCTTTGAAATCGCCAGCAAATGCTATTTAGTGAGCATCTAGTCCCTGTAAATTTTTAATCATTTCAACACTCCGAGACCAAAATATGTTTTCAACTGATACATCCAGATAATGGAAGCATGTTGCAGTGCTTAGCTAACTTGATTCTACATCAAGTAATGAAGAGATTAGGAAATCTCCTTATCTAAGCAGCAAAGGCTTTTTGCAAACATATAGGATAATCACCATAATCACTCAGCTTGCAGATGGAATGTTGAACACATTTCATACTGTCTTGAAATATCACCGCTCAAAATACTGTGCTCATTTAGATACCTGTCACTAAAATGTTTTCACTTCTTATTTATAAATACATATTTCATCTTTCTCTGTTGCTAAACCCTGATGATAATCACTTGCCCACTTGCCAGAGTGTATCAATGTAAAGAAGGATATTTTATACTTTTTTAGTTTCTTTAAATCCCTCATAAAGAAATTATAGCAGAAATAAACAAGAGTGTTACCGCTTTTGCCTACCTACAAAGTTGACATCATTATTCACCCAGAGATAGGTGATTCATAGATACTTCCTATCTATGTCACCTATGAAAAATTGCTCACCCTTCTGGGACTCAGTTACCCCCTTAGTCAAGAGGAGGAGTTAGCAATGCCCACCCAGCAGGATTGTAAAGAACCAAAAATTAGCAGCAATGGATATGAAGCACCGAGCCCAGTGCATTCTATTCAATGGACACTCGGAACAAGGGGACAATGGTGGCGACGATGGCAATGACAACCACGGTGGCACTGGTAGCAGTGGAACAATGAGGACCGTGAGGAGGACGATGGTGATGATTATAAGGAGGAGGTGAAGTAGTGTTGGCGAAGGGAGTGCAGGTGGAGGGTGAATTGCCATCTACAGTGATAACCACAGACTTAGTGATCAGAAGTGCGTGGGCTCAGTTTCTCTGCTTCCGAACTCACAATACCTAAATCAAGGTGACAGCAGGTAGGTTGTTTTCCTTTTGCAGGGCCTGAAGACAGTCCATTCCCTTGCTCTTCCACCTTCTAAAGGCTGCCTGCATCCCTCAGCTAGTAGCTTCCTTCCTTCATCTCTAAAGCCAACAATGGTGCGTCAGGTCCTTCTGGAACTTTGTCTCCATCTCATCTTTCTGACTCTGCCCTTCTCTCTCATATTTAAAGGCCCATGCATTTATTTTGAGCCAACTTTATAATCTCCCTATAAAAAGCTCCACAATCCTAATTCTATCTGTAAAGTTTATTGAGCCATGTACAATAACATATTCATAAGTCCCAGATATAAAGGCAAAGACATTTTTGGTGGCCATTATTCTGCCTATTAAGAGGGGAAGGAAAATGTCAGTTATAATAGGAATATGTCATACATTTAGACACAGAGTATTCAGCCTTTCTCTGTGTTCAAAGGAAAATAAAAGCTATACGAGTATTGTGTGTGGGGTGTGTGTGTGTGTGTGTGTGTGTGTGTGTGTGTGAGTAGGGATTGAAACCAGAGGAGCTCCACCACTGAACTACACTCCCAGTTCTGTATTATTTTATTTTATTTTATTTTATCTTATCTTATTTTATTTTTGAAACAGGGTCTCTCTAAGTTGCTAAGGCTGGTCTCAAACCTGCAATCTTCCTTGTCTCAGCCTCCCAAATACAAGAATTACAGATGTGCACCACCCCACTTGGCTTATATGATTGTCTTTATCCATTTTATGTTGCTATAACAAGATACCTGAGTCTAGCTCACATTTCTGAACATCCCAGAGCATGGTATGAGTATCCAGTTGACTCATGACAGAGGGTATCACATGGCAGGAGCCTGTGAGGGAAAGCTAGAAAGAGAGAGAGAGAGAATCCCTGGGCAGGAGAGGAAGCAAGCGAGCATGCTGAGGAAACTGAACTCACCCAATTCACATGGGCATTACTCCAGTCCCAGAGACTTGACCCACTCCCAGGACACAGCATTATTGCATTCACAAGGATGCAGTCCCATGACATGATTACCTTCTACTAGGCTCCACCTCTTAAAGGTTCTATCATCTCAACACCACACCAGGGATCAAACTTCCAGGACATGAATCTTTGAGGGGAACCAAATCAAAATCACAGCATGAAAAATCAACCTGCTAGATCACTGGCCTCAGTTCCATCTCTTCAACCTTGAGTCAGGCATAAACTATCTATAGACTTCTGGTTGCTCATCGATCAATGAAGAAAGTCAGTTTAGTGATATAAAAAGTTATTTCCAGGTACAAAATGCTATCATTCAGCTAGAATAGATTTTACAGCCATTAACAATCTCCTGAATCTTTCCATGAATTGGAATAACATCGCTTCACCAAAACTAAAGGCAAACTTGGGATTGCACCATATGGTCCATGACTCATGTGGAGAATTCTAATGAGAAGGACGCCCTGGCTTATTTTTTAATGAATTAGAATCCCATTGAAAGATAAGCATGTGTTGTCATTTTCTCAGCATGGAATTCTCCTGCTGTGCCCAGTCCCCTCTTTGAAGGAACAGAAAAATCAAGCCAAGAGCTAAACCTGAGAATATGAGAGCCATTACATGCACAAATCTACTACTTCTGGATACAGGAAAGCACTAACATCTGTAAAAATATGAGTGCTATTACAATTAAGCAGTTCCTGAGTATAAAAGTGTCCCATGTGGAAAATGAATGTTTAGATTTTATCCACCTTCTATGATTTTTCCATTCTCTTAGATGTTTCTAGATTTTTTGAAAGGAGTTCCCAATAGTATCTGCAGCACAAAGATGTTGATTTGTTGACAACAGTGCAACTAGATTGTCTTTCAATCAACTAGGTTTCTAAATGGTGCTTTTAAATAATAATATTTATAAACAACTAATTCAGTGATTTCTGCCCGTTCCTGTGTCAGGGTGCAATCCTGAGAGTTTAGCCCATCTTGAACATTGCCATTTGACAGAAAATATTTCATTCACCATCTTTAACTAGACATACCCTCACGGAAGATTTCACCAACACCCACTGATCACGTTAGCTATGCTCTGCACTAGGCTAGACACTATATATACAAAGAATCTCAAAGTCAATTAGGAAGAAAGACAAGTAAAACTATATTAATAAAATAATTGTTGTTATAATGCAAGAGGTAGCTGCCATCATAATATCTATGCAGTGCAGAGATGGTGCGATAAATAGAGTCAGGGAAACGGAGAGGTGTCAAAAAGCTTCAAGGAAGTCATCATACATAAACTGAGCTTTTATTTTGCCAGGTGCACAAAGTAAGGAGAATTTTCCATAAAATTAACAGTATGTGCACAAAGGAGAAAAAGAGCACACACGTGCTTAAAACCTCCTTCTCTATGAAATACCAGTCTACATTAATCTACTTTTTTACATTTGTTGACATCCACAAACAGTTCTGATCTAGTATATGCAATTGGCTAGGATTAAAAGTTATGTCTCTTGGTGATAATTCCAAAAGGAGAAACCAAGATTTAGAAAATGATAAATTATATGGTAAAGGAGTAAAGATTTTACATTAAAACCTGAGGATATATAAAACAAAAAAATTTAAACCTTTTAAGTCCAATGGTTAATGAGGTAAGGAGACAGCTGTAAAGCAAGCTGACACAGGCAGAGCCCAGGGAGGTTGGAGGTAGTATAAGGCATGAATGATGGGCAACGCAGGGATACACAGGAACAACTCCAGAGTAAGCGAGTATGAAACTATTCATCATTGAGAGAGAGGACTAGAATTAGGGAAAATAATAAAGGTTTTTTTCTTTCTTTTTTTTTTGGTACTGGAGATTGAACCCAGGGGCATTCTACCACTGAGCTATACCTAGGCCCTTTTTATTATTATTATTATTATTATTATTATTATTATTATTTTGTTTTTGAAACAGTGTCTCGCTAGGTTACTGAGGCTGTCCTCAAACCTACAATCCTCTTATTTTAGCCTCCCAAGTACTGGGATTAAAGGCATACACCACCACACCTGGCTAAAAAATAGGTCTTAATATGTGTATCACTTGCAAAAATAAAAAGAAAAGAATAAGGATCTAATTAAAGTTATTAAAAAGGAACTTTTAAAAGCTTCTAATGAAGAAAGAATAAATGAAGCAGTCTCTTTCATTAATTACTTAAGTTACATCATTGATACTATTTTTCTTTAGCCTTTTGTCTTCATGGTAGTGAATATTATTGGAAAGAAGAGTTCATATGCTGTTTTTTATTTATTTTATTTTATTACTTTTTGCAAGGGAAGCTGACAACTTCTTCTTCGCTTAAGTGGATATAAAAACCTGCCTTCTTTGTCTCTTCCCTGACACTTGATGCCCTTCTTGGCTATGCTGCTTTAAGTAGACAGTATCAGCATCACTAGTGACCACGCAGAGACCATCTCTTCCAGTACCATTGTGGGAGGCAGGTAGGTGAGCAAATCTTACTAACTTAAGGAACATTCTAGAAGAGAGAGTTTATGACCTGTAACACCTGTTTTTTTGGTGATATCACATTATTAGACTCCCTTGTAATGGATTCTCATGGTCTTAACTAAGGTTTGCTGGCAAAAATGGAAACAGGAGCCCCAAAGGAAACTCACCATAGGGTTGAATAAACACAGTTTGACACATGTGCCCAAAGTTTGGAGGAGAAGAGCCAGTTTTGCACAGCATGTAATTAACTGGAGCTCTTCTAATACAACGGCCACGCTGCAGGAGTAGTGACTCTACATAAGGCCATAAGGCCATTTTTTTTTTAAACTGTAATGTTAGGAGCTCAAGGGTTAAACCCCACTGCGGCCTGTGCATGTAACCAAGCCTGTAAAGGGCAGCCCTAGTGACATGTCACACTATGTCAGACCAAGTTTGCATCAGCAAAAGCACAAAGGAATCAGACTCTGAAACAAAATTTGGATGTAGGTGGTTTATTGCGATCACCATCTCTTAGGGGATGGAAGGAAGCAGGACAGCACAGAGCAAGGAATAGAAACATGACACAATTTCAACAAAGGCCTCAGTCAACCCACGGGGAGCGCTGGAGCTGAGGGGACTCTACAGAGGTGTCCCATGAGGCAGAGCTTGGGCCTCCCCTTCAATGGATATAGGGTACAGGCTACAGACAGCTACCAGGTACCTGGGCCTAGTGAGCATATCCTCTAGCCCTCGATGATCTAGAATATGTCAGCAGATAAAAATCAAGAAATGATATAATCATGAAAAACACATTTAAAATTTTTATTTTTTTTTTTTTGCAGTACCGGGGATTGAACCCAGGGGCGTTCTCCCTCCGCGCTACACCCCCAGCCCTATTTTTTTTTATTTTATTTTGAAACCGGGTCTCACGAAGTTGCAGAGGGGCTCACTAAGGAGAGAGAGAGAGAGAGAGAGAGAGACAGAGAGGGAGAGAGAGCGAGAGAGAGGAGGCTGGCCGCGAACTGGTCTCTACCTCCCAAAGTACTGGGATTACCACCACGCCTGGCTAAAATTTTTATTTTTAACAAAGACATGTAAGTGAGGATATGTAAGAAGTAGTGTTCTAGCCGGGCATGGTGGTGCACTCCTGTAATGCTGGTACTTGGGAAGCTGAAACAAGAGGATTGCAAGTTTGAGGCCAGCCTCGGCAACTTAGCAACACTCTGTTCCAAAATAAAAGGAGCTGGGGTTGTAGCTCAGTGGTAGAGTATCCCTGGGTTCAATCCCCATTACCATACACACACACACACACACACACACACACACACACACACGCACAGTAGTGTTCTATGAGATTACCCACTGATGTGCTTTCTATAGTTCTACTAAGTATTTAAAGAATTTTCTATAATTTTAAATGATACCTGTCCAGATCCTGAAATATTGTCTATAACCCATAACATTTTTAAAGTTCTATGTTTGTGATTTTTTTTTCTTCTAGGGCTTGGGATAGACCCAGGGCCTTCTACATGCTAGGCAAGCACTCTACCTCGGAGCTACACCAGCTTCGTCTGTGATTTTTTTCTTCTGTCCACTGGCCCTACGCTTTCACTCCACTACCTCCTTCCTCTTTATTCCAATTGAAGTGGCCAAGCCCGCCCCCTTTCAATCTCAGCCCTATCATAAAATTAGGGCTAGAAACATTTGCAATGAAATGTAATGAATTGCAAAAACAGAGTGGTAGGCAGAGGAATCTGTGAAGTCCTCACTCATTACACAGGGTACTCTTTACCTCATTCCCTGCCCATGCTCCCTAAGCCTTCAGGAGAAGCTATGGGTACGGGCCCTGCACGGTGGTCATCTCGAGTCTCAGGTAGAGAGCCACACTGCCCTAATGCACAGCAGATAGAGCAGACACAGAGGTGGAGATGGTTCCAATGAAGAGAAGAGATGCCATCCAGGGAGCTCTGACTGGAGATCAATGGCCTGTAGCCCATGGTAAAGCCCTTCTCCACTCCCCAGTCACCACCCCAAGTCATTTCCAGTACCGATGGCTGAAATTGTAGACCGAAGCATCAGAAGGAATGTGTTAATATAGCTAAGTAGCTCCTTGCCTTCTCCTGCACTTGGAAACCATGGAACAAATGAGTGTCTGCATAGAAACTCCTCATAAGTGACCCTACTTCTCATAGAATAGGAATAACTTCCTGCTCAACTAGGAAAAACGAATCTTTAATTCAAAGCCAGGAAAACACCCACTTCAAATCCAATTTTTAAATGCAAAGCATAATTTCAGCCAGGTTTGTTTCTGTAAACAAAATTATGAACAAAAAGCGTTCTGAATTAAATGAATTTGTAAATGTAAATGCTATAATATATTAAACATACTTAATCAGTTGAATTAGTTCTAAGAGGAAAAGTACCTGGTTTTGATGGTCAACATATGTCCAGATATTTTTATGATAGTATTTTCATAAAGCCCAAGTTTGAATTACTAATCTATTTGCCTTGGAGGGAAATGGATGAATAGTTGCATGATTATATGAGTTGACAGGGTTCTGGACTATGCATACTATCATATAAAGAACAAGATGGAAATAATTCCATATTGGAAGATCTGCTTTGTGTTGGGTAGTTACATAAATTCCTTCTCTGCTTTATAAATCAGTTTCTTAATTACCATGCTCAGTTCCTGGCAATCCGAGCCACTTGGTCTTTTTTAGATTATGTAGAGCAAGAATTATATGGTGAACTTTTTCCTTTTTTATGTATTACATCAGTGTAATTGAACAAAATTAATCTGACCTGCCCTATTTTTTTTCTAGACCATCCCATCTTCTTATTGATATCTTTTTACTTATCAAGAATTTTTCCAGGTTAAAACCCATCTTCTAAGAGCTAAGTAATTAAAGCTACTTTAGTAACACACACACACACACACACACACACACACACACACACATACACACACACAAGTTTTTAGATATTTTTATCCAGTAACACTTTATTTTCCTAACTGGATGAATGTTTATAACATAAAATCTGCTCTAGTGACCATGAAAAAGAAACAACAGATTAAGAACATTATGTCAATTTAGACTAAGAAAAGAGACATTGATTTCACAATATGGAGGCCAATACATAACTTTATTTACTAATAGGATGAATGTCAAATGGATAATATATGTAGTCTCCTGTGAGAGAGAAAAAATCATCCTTCTAAAATTATTTGTAGTTTAAAAATTACAGAAAATAACAGCTCCAAAAATAACAATCTAATGAGAGATCAGTGCAGCCCTTAGACTGGGGCAAGAGGATCAAGGATGTTTTAGAGGGCTCTGCACATCACCATCCCAGGAACAAGCAAATGTACTAAAGGGCACATGAACATCTCAGCCACTCAGAATCCAATACAGTGCAAACTGTAACCAGTGGTATACTGACATTTAAGATCCTGCTCAAGGGAGTCTGGAGAGACCTGATCTGTAGCATGTGACGATTCCCAGGGTGTAATACTCCCACCTTGGCTGATTCTAAACCCCCAATGTGACGTCATGATCTCAGAGTTGGAAACAATGCCATTAATGAAGCTGGCTCCAGTCCCCTCTCGCTCTGCATCTACTAAACAAGAGGTCACTATATCCAGATGCCATGATGTTTTGAGTATTTGGTTTCTAACAATGTCAGAAATAGACCCTGCTCTCGAGTGTGGGAAAGATTTGATAGGTAGAAACTTTAAGACAAGAGAAAGGATAATTTTAAAAATTGTCAAATCCTTCTTCCGTAATAGCTTGAATGCAATAGATTCTTGCACAAGGAAATTTAATAATTTGGGCAGAAATAACGTAAGTTAGTGATATTTCACAAAGAAAAAGTGAATTTCATTGATTAAATTTATAATAATTTGTGGGCTATGTATTTATTTGATAACTTATCCAAACATTACTATCCTATCAACAGAACATTTAGGCAAGCACAAGAATAAATTCAGTCATCTTTGCTATTCTCCCAAACTGCAGTCATATTTATAATATAATTTTGTACATTAATTTTATTTTATTCTATTAAAATCTATTTTTCAAATTAGAAAGATAGAAAATATTTTATTTAACAGTCTAATAGTTTGCTTTATAACTTTAAGTCTTTGGGCATTACTACTTAATTAGCTGTGTTATTTATGAAATTTATTTTCATTATTGTTATATTCAGTATTATAAATACTATCCAGAGAGACCATAAGTTAATACTTTGAGAATTTTTTTAATTGTCAAATATCATAGAAATATGTGATTTTAAATTTGAATTTGAATTTTTAAGACAAGTTTCATTCTCCCCCATCTATTAATTAAAGCTTGGTTACTGACTTTAAATGCAGTCATTTAAGCATTTACACTGAGAACATATCAATGGCTGGAACCAAATCAAGGACTTTGAAGACAGTGAGCAATATTTAACCTTTCTTTGAGATTCTCTGAATTCCTGGCTCTTCTCTCTGGAAAACATATTCACCCAATATTAAATTCTATTTTTCATATTAGAAAGCTAGAAAATGTTTTATTTAACAGGCTATTTAACAATCTATAGATTTTCTTAATTGAACCTCTGATTAAATCATAGCTCTGCTATATAACTCAAATCAAATAATTAAACCTCCTTTAGTCTATGAAGTCCAGTTGAAATTAAACTCAACACTACACAATGCACTGATATCCCAAGGCTCATGGTCAAGAGAAGACAATAGAGGATGGAAACACTTCCCATGATTTTGTATTAGGAGAATTAATATTGTTAAAATGGCCATTACCGGAAGAAGTCTACAGATTCAGTGCAATCTATATCAAAATATTAATGACATTTTAACATAACTAGAAAAAAAAAACTAAAATTCATATGGAAGCACAAAAAATCCTGAATAGCCAAGGCAATCCTGAGCAAAAAGGTCAAGGCTGGAGGAATTAAACTACACAATTTCAAAATATACTACAGAGCCATGCTTACAAAGACAGTGTAGAATTGGCATAAAAACAGACCCATAGACGAAAGGAACAGAATAGAGGACCCAGAAATAAACCCATGAATCTATATTCAACTATTTCTTGACAAAGGTGCCAAATACATACATTGGAGAAAAGACAGCTTCTTCAACAAATGGTTCTGGGAAAACTGGATATCCACAAATAGAATATTGAAACCAGACCCCTCTCTTTCACCCTGTAGAAAAAAATCAACTCAAAATGGGTCAAAGACCTTAATGTAAGTCCTGAAACATTCACACTACTGGAAAAGATCATGGGTGAAACACTCCATGATATTGGCAGAGGCAACCATTGTCTGGATAGAACTTCAAAATCTCAGGAAAACAAAAGCAATAATTGACAGATGCAATCACATCAAATTAAAAAGCTTCCGCACAGCAAAGCAAGTAATCAGCAGAGTAAAGACACACGCTACAGAAAGGGAGAAAAATCTTTGCTGGGTATTCATCTGACAGAGGATTAATATCCAAAATATATAAAGAACTCAAAAAAACTTAACAAAAGAACAAGTAATCAGTAATACAATCAAAAATGGACAAATGAGTCCGGGCGTGGTGGTGCACGCTTGTAATCCCAGTACTTTGGGAAGCAGAGACCGGAGGATCCGGGTTCGCGGCCAGCCTTAGCTCGCTCTCTCTCTCTCTCTCTCTCTCTCTCTCTACCTAGTGAGGCCCTCCGCAACTTCGTGAGACCCGGTTTCAAAATAAAGTATATAAAATAGGGCCAGGGGCATAGCACGGAGGTAGAACGCCCCTGCGTTCAATCCCTGGTACCGCAAAAAAAAAAAAAAAAATGGACAAATGATCTGAACAAACATTTCTCAGAAGAAATACAAATGGTGAACAAATATATAGAAAATGCTCAATACATTTACCTTCAAGGAAATGCAAATTGAAACTACATTGTGATTCCCTCTCACCTCAATCAGAATGGCTAATATATAAAAAAATAAAATGCTTGGGAGGATGTGGAGAAAAAGGAAGACTTATACACTGTTGGTGGAAGTATTACTGCAGCCGCTATGGAGGATCCTCAAAAAGCTAAAAATAGAACTACCATATGATCCAGCTATGCCTCTAACTGGATATTTACCCAAAGGAAATGAAGTCAGCATACACAAGAAATACCTGCATACCCATTTTTATTGTAGCACTATTTGAAATAGACAAGATATAAAATCAGCTTAGATGCCCATCAACAGATGAAAAGGTTAAAATATGTAGTGTATATATACACAATGGGGTATTATTCAGCCATGAAAAAGAAATAAATTTTGTCATTTGCAGGAAAATGGGTGAAACTGGAGAACAGCTTGTTAAATAAAATAAGTCAGACACAAAAAGACAAGTAT
Organism: Glis glis; assembly: GCA_004027185.1. Taxonomy (NCBI): domain Eukaryota; kingdom Metazoa; phylum Chordata; class Mammalia; order Rodentia; family Gliridae; genus Glis; species Glis glis. The sequence continues at coordinate 81,215 of PVJS01000881.1, read as the reverse complement.
CACATGCTTTCTTTCAAAAAAAGGATAACATAAAAGTAGAAGAGGGACTATTAGAAAAAGGAAAGGGACTGGGGGGAAGGATGAGAGGGGAGGGCAAGAGAAGGTAAAAAGAGGGTGGACATGATCAAAGCATGGTGTATGAATGTGTGGAAATGTCACAGTGAAACTCATCACCTTCTTCTCTCTACAATATAGTTTCTGTGGCAATCACCAGCACATCTTCATAGTCTAGTGTTACTATTTAGATTTTGTTCCATGGAAAACAGGAAATATGCCTCATTCGTTTTTAAATCCCAAACCCTACAGACTAGTGTCTGGTTCATTTTCCAGTGTTGGGCAATGTCTATACCATAAACATAAATCTGCTATGCTGTGTTTGTATTGCAGAACCCTGAGTCAGCAAGCTGTGTGTAGGCACTGCAAGTGCTTACTTATGAGATGTGATTTGAAGCAGTCCAGGAAGTCTTGTTTAAAAAACAGTTCTCAGTCATGTGTAGTGGTGCATGACTGTCATCCCAGAATGTAGGAGGCTGAGACAGGAGGATTGCAGGTTTGAGGCCAGTTCATGGTGACTCAGTGAGACCCTGTTTCAAAATAAAAAATAAAAAGGGCTGGGGCTGTAGCTTAGTGGTAGAATGCCTCTGGATACAATCCCCAATAACACACACACACACACACACACACACACACACACACACACACACATATACACACACAGTAAATAAATATGTCCCAATTCCACAACAGCTCACATTTTATCATCAAACTTTAACTACTTTGAAGATGCACACCTATAATCCTAGTACGTGGGAGACTGAGACAAGGATCGCAGGTTCGAGGCCAGCCTCAGCAACTTAGCAAGACTCTCAGCAACCTAGAGAGACCTTGTTTCAAAACAAAAATTAAAAAGGGCTGGATGTGTAGCTCAGAGGTAGAGTACCCCTGGGTTCAATCTTCACTACTACAAAATAAAAATTAAGTACTTTGAAGCTTTATTACTTGGTCTTTTAATCCTAAATCATTTTAAAACTTCATTCTCTTTGGGAATGCAGACAACAAAACCAAAGACTGGTAGAGAACTTAAACTAAAGTTGAGCAGAGCACTTGTCCAGAACTCAGCGTAGTTCCTTGCACTCACTGGTTGTAAACAGCCTGTCATACAGAACTTTCACAGTTGGTGACACTGAAATTTTAAAAGACAGATTATGCTTAGAATCCATAGTATTTTTCAAGCATCTCAGGCCCAAATGAATTTCTTGTACTCTCTGTTTTTGTTCCCACACTGCAACCACGATATGCTGCTCTGTCCGCCCAGAGTCATAGAAAGAAGTGGAAAGAAGGAAGTCTTCACCCTCACTCCTCACTCACCCTCATTCTGTATAAAAGTGCAGGTCAAAGCGAGAGATGAAAAATGCAAAATGTAGAATATCTGTCAGAACCTGGGGAACCTCAGCATGCCAGTAGAAACAATAGGACAGGTGAGTTCATGCGAGTTCTGTCTTGGTGGGGAGGAGGAGGGTGGAGTGGGGAGCCGGGGGTGGGGTGGAATGGAGAGGGACTGTCCACTAGACACACACATTGCAGAAAAGGTCAAACATGTTTAAAATCAGCTCACTGAAACTCATATATTAAATTGTGTTTGATTTTCTTTTCTTTTTTTAAGTTGTCATTATGGTTGCTTATCAAGCATTTTAGGCAAAGTCACTATACACAGCCGTGGGTATACTCTACACAATGGGCAATGCCGTGCTGGCCATGAACACACTCGGTGATGCAATTGGGAGTGGAAGTGTTTTATAACAGGACCATGGTAGGTCCTCTGGTGGGTAAATAGGTGCCCGCCACCCGAGCTGTGGCTGTTCTGCACACATAGCCTAATTGTCAGGTTGGCATCTACACCGGGAACATTCCCTTTGTTTTGCTTTCCCATTATATTTTAGGATATTGTTTCAAGTGCATAGGCAGAAAAATTGCTAAAAATTTCTTCATTGGGGGTAACAAAGAACACAAATGTAGAATTTGGTCTGATACTCTCATTTTTTTTGCTTGCTTCAGAAAATAGATAATCTAGAAGAGCAGCCGCTAGGGCATCTGTACGGGTGTCATTTGTTGCTTGATGTAAAATATTAAGAAAGATCACAACTATAGATGTAGCGCCTTCGTGATCCTCAGTGCACCTGCACAGACACTGCCTCATCCAGTCCTCACGACAACACTGCAGGTGTCCAGAAACGTTCCAGGGCTGAGCATGTGGCTCAGTGGTAGAGGACATGCTTAGCATGCAGAAGGAAAGAGAGAAAGGAAAGAAGAAGGAAGGAAGGAGGAAGAAAGGAAAGAAGGAAGGAAGGAAGGAAGGAAGGAAGGAAGGAAGGAAGGAAGGAAGGATTAATTCCATTTTGCAGAGAAGAAAATGGGAATTGGAAGGAGTGATTTAGCTAATCAGTAATTACTAATAGAGTTCTAGCCTAGTTTCTGTGTTTCTAAGTCTGCATTCTTTCCATCTTACCAGACTGCATATAGAAAATGCAGATCAACCTTTAACTTCACATCTCTTGGGGACTTCGTTTCCTGGCTTTCTTTTTCAATTTTAAAATCAAATTTGGACCCTATATTTTATTATTCCAATAGTTCATCTTCTTATTTCCCTGCTTTCATGACTTATGCAAATTCTTCATCTAACATAGGTGTTACTATATGTGATGGCTAAACTTTATGTGTAGACTTCATTGGGCTAGGGATGCCCACAGAGCTGATAAACATTATTTCCAGATATGTTTGTGAGGGTGTTTCCTGGCGATATTAGCATTTGAATCAGTAGACTGGCAAGACTTTCTGCCAACACCAATGTGGGCATCATGCAATCCATTGAGGGCCCCAATGGAACAAAAAGGCATAGGAAGAGGAAATTCTCTCTCCCTAACCTTGGACATCCGCCTCTTCCTGCCCTCAGCCATTGAGCGCATGGGTGCTGGGACTCGCTCCTCCAGCTTCCTGCTTCCCCAGCTTGAAGATGGCATATGGTGGAACTTCTCACCCTTCAACATCGTATGTGCTCATCGCCATCATAAATCTCCTGGTATATCTATACATATAGTTCTTATTCTTCATCATCTGAAGGGGCCAAGAAAGCAACAGTTATCCAGTCCTCTCCAAACAGACCTGCGTGGCCCAGCATGTACACAGAAGGAGCGTACAGGCTTTTCTATTTGCAAATGGCATTTCTGGTTCTGGGCATTTAGGAACAGTTCTCAAAACTGCCCTGATTTAGTCAATAATTTCTTCCCTCAGGACCAATGAAATCAAATCACTTTCTGCATAGGCAGAGAGTAAAGGAAGGTATCCTTTCTTCCCGTACAGAGCAATCAAAGAACTAGCCTCCACACTGCTCTGGCAGCCTCCTTGTCCTAAAGAGGCTTGCTCCCAGTTGTGAAGCTGTAGCAGATATTCTGAAGTATATTATAACAACGGAATTAATTACGACCATGCGGCAAAAGGGGTTCCCATAAACATTTCAAAGGTCATTCATAAGCAAGTTTAAGGGATTCCCATAAACTTATCAAAGGTCATTCATAAGCAACTTTGAAATGCATCTCATTATCCTGTATTTATCCTGCTATTTTCATACTGTTTTTCTGTGGCCAGAGCATCCCAGATGCTATTCCACAATGTTTCAGAGTCCCACAACATATTTATAGCTGTTCTTTGAAAGCTCTTTCTTTATTAAGTTTGAGAAACCCCATGGTAAACAGGTTTTTAAAATAAATAGTAATAATAATAAAGGCATTTAATATTCTAATGGACATTCTGTGTCTTTGAGAGCCAAGAGGTAGGTTATGTGAAATGGTTACCAAATTGACTTGACCGTGGAACACGGTTTGAAAAATAGTAGCTTAGGTTTAGTTTTAGGCCAACATAAAATGATTTTAAGAGTATTTGCACAATTTAGTAATTAACAAACATTTTAACTTCCCAGTCACACACTAGCTTAGTGATGAGTGCTAAAAAAAAAAAAAACAAATGTATGAAGTTGAATAACAGAGTGTTTTAAAGTAAAGTAGAAAATCTGCCCTAAGAAATTCTCCTAGGAAGTCTCACCAGAAAGAGAGTTAACCTGAAGTTGCCACGTGAAGAATGAATTGGTTAGCTTTCTATTCAAAAGGATGTGTCTCACCGGGTGTGGTGGCGCGCACGCTTGTAATCCCAGTACTTGGGAGGCGGAGACCGGAGGATCTGGGTTCGAGGCCAGCCTCAGCTACTTAGTGAGACCCTCTGCAACTTTGTGAGACCCGGTTTCAAAATAAAGTATAAAAAATAGTAGCTCGGAGGTAGAAAGCCCCTGGGTTCAATCCCCGGTACCACAAAAAAAAAAAAAAAAGGATGTGCCTCATAGATTATTCTGCTAATATTCACTACTATATATAGGGCAGCAATCAGCTGAAAGGATTAAGAGTTAGAGTCTTACTGCCTTACCTTCAAACTTGCAAATGTAGCCAGGATCCAAACCAATATTACTTATTTGTACATATACACATGTTTCTGTGCACACGCATGTGTGATAGTGCTTTAAACATGGCTCAGAGCTGGGCGTGGTGGCGCACGCTTGTAATCCCAGTACTTTGGGAGGCGGAGACCGGAGGATCCGGGTTCATGGCCAGCCTCAGCTCTCTCTTGCTCTCTCTCTCTCTCTCTCTCTCTCCCTGTCTCTCTCTCTCTCTCTCTCTCTCTACCTAGTGAGGCCCTCCACAACTTCGTGAGACCCGGTTTCAAAATAAAGTATAAAAAAATAGGGCCGGGGGTGTAGCGCGGAGGTAGAACGCCCCTGTGTTCAATCCCTGGTACCGCCAAAAAAAAAAAAACATGGCTCAGTTCTGTAGAACTTACCACATTGTTGTAATTGTTTGTTGTCGTTGATGATATCGTTGTTATTTCCAACAAACCTAGACTAAGTCTTTTCTTCATTTTGGTCTTCCCCAAAACCTACAACAGTGTCTTCCACCAAAGCACCAAAACACATACATTATGTGGCTATGGTAAAAATCTCACTAGAATTTTTAGGAAAATTAAGATCACTAATTTTTGTTGTTTATTGTTCCCTTGCTTGCATTTAAAAAAATAGTACTCTCTGGTTACAGTTGAAGATGACATGAATCTTTATATGTGTACAACTAAGATCTCAGGTCAGTTTTTATTCATTTGGTAAAGAAAACTTATCTCTTAAATATTTATCACATTGAAACCTCACTTATCTCAGGGTCTTTACTCTCATACACATTTTATAGAAGTATCTTGGTACTTCAACTAATTGAATTTCCTTGGGGCCCAGGAAGACTCTTGTTCTAAGTGATACATTCCAGTGACAAAGCCAAGAGAACTCTGTAAAGACCTCTTCTGTTTATAAGCTCTACTTTTCCACTGGGTAGAGTACAATATATCTCATCACAAGTGAACTGGAAGTCTTCATATTTATATCTGCAATATGTTTTCTCTGGCCCATGTCTTGCTTTGTATGGTATAGTATTTCTATTTTCATTAGCTATTAAGTTTAAATAGCCAAACTTTAATCTTCTAATTACCACCTGGCATTATTTTTAGAATGAGGCTAGACATAAATAGGTATATAAACAGAAGAAAAGGTAAATATTCTTAAATATTTTTCTTGTTAAAACATTTGCCAACCAGTCATGCTACTGACCTCACATTCTCTATCCCTACATACAATGGCATCTTTGGGAATTTTTCTCTAGAAATCCATAAACTTATCATGGTAAACATAATAAGAAATCTAAATACGAAACATCTACTCACTTCTGGTCCATTCCAGATATTTTATCAGAAAAAAAATTATGTGACCAGCTCATGTTCAGTTTAACTTGAAGAGATTTTTTTTTCCTGCGGTACCGGGGATTGAACCCAGGGGCGTTCTACCTCCGCGCTACACCCCTGGCCCTATTTTTTATACTGTATTTTGAAACCGGGTCTCACGAAGTTGTGGAGGGCCTCACTAAATAGAGAGAGAGACAGAGAGACAGAGAGAGAGAGACACACAGAGAGAGAGAGAGAGACAGAGAGAGAGAGCTGAGGCTGGCCGTGAACCCGGATCCTCTGGTCTCCGCCTCCCAAAGTACTGGGATTACAAGCGTGCGCCACCATGCCTGGCTTGAAGAGATTATTTTGAGCTTTTACTTTCTGGGTTTTATAATTTTCCTTTTGAATTTTCTGCTTACCTAAAATAATAACAATAAATCATGAGAGCAACATCAGAGTTGTGCTTTTTATGTGCTGATTGCATTACATGTTTCCTCTCACAGTTTTCAGAACAAGCCTACGAGATAGATGCTACTATTAACTTTATTTTATAGGTAAGGAACACGAAGCTATGAGAATTTGAGTAACTTTCCAAAAGTCTCCCAACTTGAAAGTTAAAGAGCCAGAGCACATAACTATAACCCTAACAAATAATGTCATTATGTTTATTCAAGTACCAATGGTTATATTTAAAATAATCTGATAAAGAAGGATTAGTTGAGTTTAATTTTTACTATTTCAAAGACAGGATTCTTGTCTCCTAATTAAAAAGACATCTATAAATTGTGAGAGGAACATTTGTTTTAATTATCAAGAACTTTTTACTAAACAGAAGAACCAAAGTCAAATTTTTCTTTCCCAATAAAAAAGTAATTAAATTGAAAAATTATCCTTCCATAGAATATTAAGAATAAAATGGTTCATAAGAACTTTATTAATACACAGTTAAATTGGTTGCTATCATGATTTTTTTAATTCAGCTGAGAATAATTTAATTTTCCATCCAACATTAATGCTTAGCTGGGTTTGGATTTCTTCCCTTTGGTGAGAGAATTGGATTATTGTGTTAGAATCCTAGGGTTTGGCAGTAGGTGGATTCAATATGATGTTTCCACCCTAGGTCCTTTAATTTTGTTTAGAAAAAGAGAAAGAACAAAAAAAGGGCACTATGCTCTGGGAAAATCCTGCAAATAGAGATAGGCCAGCGAAGTAAACACATTCATATGAAAGCAAAATCCACTATAACTAAAAGATAATATTTCAAATTCTCAAAGGTACTGTTGTACCAAAGTGCCTCAAACCTCTGACCTTCTCCTACATCAAGTGTATAGTACACCATATGTAGAAAACATGGTTTCCAAACTTAATTTTTCATTTGGAATATTATGTCTGCCAACATGAGACTTATGTATTTTAAAACTTAGGAAGGCTCAGCGTATGGTGGTACATGCCTATAATCCCAGTATTTGGGAGGCTGAGATAGGAGGATCACATGTTCAAGACCAGTCTCAGCGACTTAGTGAGACCTTCAGCAATTTAGCAAGATCTTGTTTCAAAATAAAAAATAAAATAGGGCTGGGGGTGTGGCTTTTTGGTATTGGGTTCAATCCCCAATACCCTCCCCCAAAAAAAGGAAATGACAGAAATAAAAATGGTCAGACAATAAGATTTAACAATTCTTTCATTTGATTCTGTTGGACACGTTAACGTTAACGTTTACTCACATTCTTATCAGTGCTTCTTCTGTGGTAGTGGGATTTTGCTGTGTGGTACAAAGGTGGGAGTGGGGTGAGGGGGCAGAGAGTCACTGTATTTGATCATTTTAGCCAACACTTCATTATTGAAGCTCTCGTACTTTCCAACTGGAACATCAACTCTTCCCACTTTAAAGGAACTTAGAGTCATCACATTCAACCCCTCCGACTTATGTGAAAATTCACGTTCCGTAGTTCTTTTAAATTGCTGAGTTAGAAAATAACAGAATCCAATCTTTTTCCACTGTGCTGACTTTCTGATTACTTTGCCTCTGTTTCCACAACTGGCTTCTCTTCATCTTCATCGTGCCCAGCCGAGGCTAGCCTGAAAATTCAGTTCCCAAGTCTTTTCTTTAAAGATGATTAGATGGAGTAGAGAGATGATCTGGGTCTTGAACTTAGCAAATGTTTCCTTCACTCCAAATCTATACTTCTCATGCCTCTTCACACCCGACTCACGCTTCAAATGAATGGCATATATCTATCTTAGTCTTCTTTGTGCTTCTTTAACGGAACCCCACAGAAAGCAAAATTTACAATGGACAGAAACTCACTTCTCACAATTCTGGAGGCTGGAAGCCCAAGATGGAAGGGCCGGCATCTGATGAGCGCCATCTTCTGCATCATCCATGGTGGAACGCAGAGGGGCAGGCAGGGGCAGGAGGGAGCAGGAGGCGCTGAACATGTCCTCATGACACTAGCCTTCTGTTAGTCCCCATCTCCCGACACTGCCACATTGGGGATCAAGTTTCCAACATATAAGCTTTGAGGGCCACATTCAAATCATAGCAATACCAATACATGGAACCTATCATGTGGAAAACTCAAAGCATTATGAGTTACTTTACTCATAAGTCAGCACTCTTTCCTACTACCTTTTACTGCTAATTTTATCAATATTTCCTTACTCCCTTAAATTCAGAGCTTGGAGATCTTAAAAACTGATACAATTTGGGTAATCATAGCATGAGTTAAGTTCTCAAATAGTAACAGTTTAGTCTTCAAAATGATTTTTGTAGATAATTGTGTAACAATAAAATTGAAAATGTTTTCCCACATATCACAAAACAAATCTGTAATAAATTATTTCCAAAAAATTTTCCATCATATCACCCAGACTCAACCCTTTCTTTCCATTGCCATAGTTACCATCCTTGCTTTTTTAGATTTTCATGTCTAGCTTATGAAAAAATATTAGCTATCTTTCTTTTAGAACAACCTAATAGATGAGATGATTATCCTTAAAACCTTTTTTTCTTCTATCACCCTTTCATTCAAGAACTTTCCCAGAGGGCTGGGGTGCAGCTCAGCAGTAGAACACTAGCCTGGCATGCATGCAATCCTGGGTTCAACCCCAGCACTGGAAAGAAAATTCCCCCTGGTTACATTTGACCTGTGAAATCAAATCTAATTATTTGAGCCTCCAATCTAATAACTGCCATTTCTTTGCTCATTTCTCTCTAATATGACCCTTCTCAGACAGAAATAACTAGAAAAGAAAGACCTATAGATGCACATGAGCAAAGAGAGGTAAAATTAATAAGAGTCAGGACAATATAAAATACTAGAAAGAGAATAAAGTTTGGAGCTAGACAGACCTGGATTTTAATATATGTGTATCTATATACGTGTGTGTGTGTGTGTGTGTGTGTGTGTGTGCATGCGCGCGCTCATACCCTCTGTAAGACTGGAATAATATTAACTGTACAAGGTTGTTCTGAGCACTACAATAAATACCAGGCACATAGTAGGCATTCCATAATATTAACTATTGGTAGGTTAGTGCAAACACTGAAAAGGTTTACTTTGTATCAGGTGCTATTGCTAAGTACCTTAGTACATTAGCTCAATTAATCCTCAAAACAACCTTCCAAGTTAGTATAATAGATACTGTTCATCATTACCCAGTAGCTAGCCTCCCTTCTTTAGTAAGCACTCCCTACTAAGATTCACACAGGCACATCTATGCCCAGATGCAGAACACACTTCTCAGCTTCCCTGCTGCCAGGTATGGGCATACAGCTAAATTCCAGCTCCTGGGACTTAAGTGGAAGTGCCACGTGCAACTTCCTGGTCATTCCTTCATGTAGAAAGTCTTTACTATTTCCTCTCCTCCCACTTCCAGTGGCTAGAGTATGACATGGTCAGTTGGTTAAATGAGGACAACAAGCCGGGCGTGGTGGCGCACGCTTATAATCCCAGTACTTTGGGAGGTGGAGACCAGAGGATCCGGGTTTGTGGCCAGCCTCAGCTCGCTCTCTCTCTCTCTCTCTCTCTCTCTTTCCCTGTCTCTCTCTCCCTCTCTCTCTCTCTCTCTCTCTCTCTCTCTCTACCTAGTGAGGCCCTCCGCAACTTCATGAGACCCGGTTTCAAAATAAAGTATAAAAAAAATAGGCATGAGCCACCGGGCCCAGCTGAGCCTCTACCAGTAAAATAGAGATAATAATAATTCTCCCTATTTTACAGTTTAGGGGAAATTCAAATAATGGAAACATGAAAATACTTTGTAAACTGTAAAACGCTGTGCAAATAAGATATATTATTATTTTATTAAGTCCATAATGCTTTTTCCACTCAAAAGAATGCCAATTCCAACCATTTGAAGATGATTACCATTAGACACAGACATGAGCTACATCTGTTCCCTACTGATAGGGTGCACTGATGGGAAGACAGTGGGGACAGGGACATGTATTATCTCATAGTTACAGACTTTGCTTCATAAAATATCAAGACCAAAGCAGATAAATGCTTCTACACAAATGTAACCTAGAGAAGGACCACAGTTTCTCTGCCACATTAAATGATTAAAGTTATATATGTCTGAATAATAATTGGTTTTTAATGGTTTCAAATTGTCATTTGCTGGAAGCCAAGTAAAAGTTTTCTGGAACCAGGCACAGTGGTGCACATTTGTTATCCCAGTACTTGGGAGGCTGAGACAGGAGCATCACTGGTTCACAGTCAATTTCAGCAACTTAGCGAGGCCCTTTACAACTTCATGAAACCCTATTTCAAATTTTACAGAAAAGAATTAGGGCTGGGGTGTAGCTCAGAGGTTGAATGCTCTGGGGTTCAATACCCGTACCAAAAAAAAAAAAAAGTTTCCTTGACCCAAGTAAACTTTATTAGTTTTAAGAGGCACCAACTTTTCAAAATCCTTCATTACGATGACTGACAGACCAATTTTCCTAGTGCTATGGGCTGAATTGCTGCTCTGTCTGGGCATGCACAGTGTGAGAGGAAGGGAACTCTGGATTCAAGGTAAATCTGGGCAGAAGTGGCCATTGATAAGAGTGTGAGAGAAGTAGCTGCTGGTAGCTCCAGATAATCCAGGAGGAGAAGAGAGGGCGAGGGACCAGAGACTATGGGTGGATAGGTCCTGACAGGCGATCTGCAGTTCTGAAAGGAATGTGCCATTCTATACACAACGTATTGTTTACTCGAGAAACACTGCAGGTGAGTTTCTCCCCTTCCCCAACAGCCTGACTGTTCGCCTGCCTGCACAGCCCTCATTAAGCATGACCTTAATGATCTTTTCTGTGATGGAGCCCCTGGGATGCAGGTAAGGACACGGAGGAGCTACCTGAAGTGTGTTGGCTCGCCAGGGTTGGAACTGGAAAGCAACACTAAGAGAGCATCCCTTGGTTACCTAAAAGGGCCGAGTGACCTTTTTCTGTGGAGCTCTTCAGATACAGAGTCCCAGCTGCTCAGGAATCAGGTGTAGTCCTGCGGGGATGGGCTTTCCAGTTTCCTCTTCTTTTCTTAAAATTATATGCATATATTATGTTCTCTGGAAATTATTTGCATAACATCTGTTCTCTTCGTTTTTCCCCTCTCCTGCAGGACGCTATCTAATTAGAAAATATAATAAAGAATGAAAGCAGTACTGTTTATATTGGCCATTCAAGGCCCCAGGAAGGAACTTTGTCCTCAATTTTCAAGAGACCCCAAGCGAAAGTTGAGACCTCTGGATAACGACCTCAGTTTAACACTTCCACTTGTACATATTAACAGAGTATAAGAGATCAAAAAGAAAATCCTCCACAAGATCATGTTTTCTTACAAGAAGATGATATCAGTCTTTATAAAATGGTTACCTGTCTATGGAATGCATGTGAAAACTAAATGCACTGTGAAAAGTTAAACCTTGGGTCTGGGGTGTTTCCAATGAGAATTAGCATTCTCTAATCTAGGCTGCTGGTTTCCTATTGCTGTGGTCACAAATTCCCGTATACTTGGTGGTTCAAAACAATGAAAGGTTTTCTTTAACCATTCTGAAGGTGAGAAGTCAATCACAGCTTCCGCTGGACTAGAAGCGAGGTGTGGGCAGGGCTGCCTTCCTCTCTGAAGGCTCTAGGAAAGAATGCCTTTCCTTGCCATTTCCAGCTTTGAGAGGCTGCCTGTATTGGACAGGGTTTTCTAGATTAACAGAATACACAGAATGAGTATATTTGAAAAAGGGATTTATCAGATGGGCTTACAGTTTGAAGCAATGTAGTCCCAGGTTCTGACTGCATGTGGAGAGTCAGAGAAACCAGTAGCTGGTCGAACGGTCTAACAGCTGGAGTCTTAGGATCGGAGCAACCACTAATTCAGTCCCAGTCCAAGACGTGAAGATCAGGAAGCTCTTCGGAGAAACGATGGTGAAGTTTCAGTTCGAAGGGCTGGAGGCCGAGAAGATCAAGAAGCTCTTCAGAGAAAGGCGAAGCCGGCGGCCGACGATCTCAGGCGAGAGCAGATGCGTTTTCCTCAGAAAGAGTCACACGCACTCTACGCGGCTTCTCCCTCTTTTATCTAAGTCCACACCTATCAGAATACTGGGGCCTACATTCAGGGCAGGGCTTTCTGTTTAATCTGCTGTTACACACCCAAAATCACATAATCTTGGGTGTGTCATGATCAGGTCAAGTTGACAACCTAGAATGACTATCACACTGCCCCCATCCCTTGGCTTGTGGCCCCTTCCTCCATCTTCAAGCCGGCAGAAAACAGTGGGTTGTGCTCTTCCCACATTGCATCCTCTGACCTGTAGTCACTTCTGCCTCTGCCTCTGCCACCTCTCAGCCTCCCTCCTCCACTGTCAAGGATGCTTCTCACATCACACTGGGTTCATCCAGTTAACCCAGGAGAGAACAGGATAGTAAATTCCCTTTGCCATCTAGCCTAACATATTCACAGCTTCTAGGATTACGATATGGACATTTTTGGGACACGGGGTCTTGGCATTATTCTGCCTACCACTTTTTCTAAAATGAGAACTAAAAATACCTTCTTAGCTGGGCGTGTGGCACACACCTGTAATCCCAGTACACCCTTTTTCAGAAAAAAAAAAAAAGCCTGGGGGTGTAGATCACAGGTAGAATGCCCCAGGGCTCAATCTCCAGTACCACCAAAAACAAAAAACAAACAAACACCTTCTTTTCCCCTAGAGCATCCCCACACAAAGAACACAGGTTCACGGAGTAGAAGAAAAGCAAGATCAGTGCCAGCCCCTGACCAGGTCCAAAGTGGAAGGAAAATGGGATCCCTGACCTCGGTGCACCAGGCTGCCAGGCCCCGTTAAGTCAGAAGGGGGTGAGGGAGGGAGGCAGCCTAAACGCTTGGAGACAGCGGGGCCACTTGTTGTTGAAGGGATCCGTGAAAATGTTCCCTGTGAAGACAAGCAGAGGCAGAAGAGTAGAAAGGAGCCCTGCTTGCTTCCTGCTATGATCTGGATATGGCTTGAGTTTGTCCCCCAGGGGCCCATGTGCTGGAACTTGGTCCCCAGTGGGGTGATGGTGACAGGCAGTGGTACCTTTAAGAGCAGGGGCCTGGTTGGAGGCAGTTTGGTCATTGGGTCACTGCCTTCAGAAGACATTAGTATAGTTCTCAAAGCATGCTGGTTAGTTCCTGAGAGCACAAGTTGTTATAAAAAGAGCAAGTCTGGCCCCTGAAGCCCTCTGGCTTCCTGTCTTACCATGCGGTCACCATCACGTGCATTCCCATCATGATGCCACCTACCATGTTGTAATGTAGCCAGAAGATCCTCACCAGAGCCAAACAGATGGGGCCAAGTGAACTTGGACGTCCAGCCTCCAAACTGTGAACTCAATAAACCTCTTTTCTTCTTAAAATACCCAGCCTCGGGTATTTGTTATAGCAACAGAAAATGGACTGAGACATTATTTCAGGCTTTTCACCTGGGCCACAGCTTCTTACTGAGAGGAGGCATCTCATGGCTGCCTGACAGGGAGTCCAGGGAAGAGGAATGGGCTGCCCATTCAGAAGCCAGGCGAGGTGGCAATCACCTGTAATCCCAGCTACTCCGGAGGTTGATGGCTGAATGAAGTAGGAGCATCGCCACAGCCAGAATAAAGCCATGTCTCACCCCTCAACGCCTTGCTTTGTTGTTGTTTTGTGGACTGGGGTTGAACTCAGGGTGTTCCACCACTGAGCTACATCCCCGGCCCTTTTAATTTTTTTAATTTTTATTTTGACACAGAGTCTCACTAAATTGCCCAGCCAACCTCAAATTTGCGATGCTCCTGCTTCAGCCTCCAGCCATTAAACCTTTGAAGTTAGACACCTGAAAGTTAGTCACACCCTTGCAGGGTCTGAATTTCAACTTTCTATAACTCCTATACTTAAAGCCTAGTGGCTTCAAATACTTCAGGATACAGTTTGATCACAAATAAAGAAAAATCTGTAATAATATTTGTTTGGAGGGCATAATTCCAAAGAGGAATTGTCCTTTGGACCATTTCAAAATACCTTGCAAATGAAACCTTTTAACTGAACAAAGGAAATAATTGGATATGTCATTTAGTTTTATATGTATGTCTTGTAATCAAAATACAGTTGGTGTGGCCACGGTGGCACACACCTATAATTCCAGCTACTAGGAAGGCTGAGGCAGAGGAATCACAAGTTCGAAGCTAGCCTGGGCAACTTAGTGAAACAGTCTCAAAAAAAAAAATTTAAAATGGGCCGGGCGTGGTGGCACACGCTTGTAATCCCAGTACTTTGGGAGGCGGAGACCGGAGGATCTGGGTTCGAGGCCAGCCTCAGCTCTCTCTCTCTGTCTCCCTCTCTCTCTCTCTCCCTGTCTCCCTCTCTCTCTCTCTCTCTACCGAGGCCCTCCACAACTTCGTGAGACCCGGTTTCAAAATTAAGTATAAAAAATAGAGCCGGGGGTATAGTGCGGAGGTAGAATGCCCCTGGGTTCAATCCCCAGTACCGCAAAAAAAAAAAAATTAAAATGGGCTGGGAATGTAGTTCAGTAGTAGAGCACCCCTGGGTTCAATTCCCAGTACCACATATATACACGTGCACACACGTATACACAAACACAAACACAATACAACTGGAAATTTCTAAAATTCATTCTAAGTCAGCTTATGCAATTTGGCACATTTTTGTTCAGTTACAAATATTTCAGATTTTTAATGCTTGTTGCTTTTTATTCTCACTCATCCTTACCTTTATTTCCTGTAGTTAACTATATTGACTATGTTTTCCTTGTCTTTTTAAATTTTTCTCTAGTGAATTAGCATGTACACCTCTGGCTTAATTTTATTTCACTTTGTTTTACTTTATTTGGTACTGAAGATTGAACCCAGGGACATTCTACCTCTGAGCTGCACCCCCAGCCCTTTCCATTTTTTATTTTGAAACAGGGTCTTGCTAAGTTGCTGAGGGTCTCACTAAGTTACTGAGGCTGACCTCAAACCTGTGATCCTCCTGTCTCAGCCTCTCAAATACTGGGATCACAGGCATGAGTCACAGTGCCCGGCTACACCCCTGGTTTTGTATTTCACTAGCTATTAACAATTAGATTGTAGAGTCCACATATTAACTATATTTATTATATATTCAATACTAGGTTGAAAGTACAGAAAGAAAACAAAACAAAATTCTACTCAAAGAAGCATACTTTCTAGAAAGTGATATAAACATACTAAACAAGTAAAAAATAAACAAGAGGCTTACTGTACTCACTGTTATGGAAACTAAACAAAGCAAGGAGTCCAAGAGTAAGTAGGGGAAGCTCTGTCATACAGGACACTCAAGGAAGTCCTCTTTGAGGAGGTGACTTTTGAACTGGGAACCAAAGAATAAAAAATACCAGAGGAAAGAGTATGTAGTGCCGAAAAATGGCCCAGAAAAGTATCAGTGTATTCAAGAAAAATTAAACCAGAAAGGATAAAGGATAAGGCTGAAAATGCTATGAGACCAGAGAAGACAGGATGACATGATAGGCTGACAATAAAATATATCATCCTAACAGGGATGCTTTTGATCAAAATGGGGAGCTATTGACAAATACACCAGGACTACAGGCACATGCCAGGATTATATAGGCAGCTGGGATGTATGGTCATCCTATTCCCATGCCAAGATATGTTGAGGGCCATTGTAGAACCTACACTGAGATGATCATCTTGCACCAGCTCAGTTTGAATACACGGTATTTGGCTGGGTGGGATCTGTCCACACATTCCAAGGATCAGGTGTAATCTCTAAGGTGTGGTCTTTGATGTCCTCTCCACCCAGTAAGGCCTAATCCCTCCTTCCTCCAAGCTTGTCACATGTCTGCCTAACTGACCTTCTTTACTGTAACTCGTGACAATTGTTAGTTTCTGTGTTTGATTAACTTTTATGATGCCTTGTCTAAAGTTTCTATAAAAGCAAAGTGCTAGCCGCAGATGGACAGGAGAATTACCATCTATCTCCTCCCCGACCCCCAAATTATTATATCAGGCTTCGTGTCGTTATCATGCGAGAAAGACTAGTGTCAGGGAGCTGCTTTAGAACAGCGACCTTCCGTGGTAAGAACCACGGAACAATCTTCAGGGAGCTGCAAGGAGCAGTGACTTTCTGTGGCAGGAACCACGGAACAATTAGCAGGGAGCTGCACGACGCACAACCCTCCGTGGCAGGACTACGGAACAAGCAGCGTCCGCTAAAGCACCCAATAAAGATAAGTAGTTTCAATCTTTCAATGTTGGTGGGAAGGCTATCAAATAAAGATGGCAGAATCTGATTATTCATATATATAATTTTTGTGTGTGTGTGTGTGTGTGTGTGGTGCTGGGGATTGAACCCAGGGGCATTCTACCTCCAAGCTACATCCCCAGCCCCTATTTTATTTTTTGTTTATTTGGAAATAGGGTCTCACTAAGTTGCAGAGGGCCTCACTAAGTAGCTGAGGCTGGCTTCGAACCTGAGATCCTCCTGTCTCGGCCTCCCAAGTACTGGGATTACAGGCGTGTGCCACCATGCCTGGCTGATTAATATTTTTTAAAGTTTTCCTTGCTGTTGTAGAGTGGGGATGGGCAAGAGTGGAAGGGGAAGACAAGACTTGAGACTTATAATGTATCAGGTGAGTGATGAGTAAAATGTTGGAAATAGAAAGAGAAGAGAGGACTTCAACACAGCAAGTGAGAGGGAAAGGACAGAGGGGCGCATCCTAGATTTGTGAGCTAAGAAATTAATGAATGATGGTGCCGTTGGTTGTTATGAAGACCACTGGAAGGGAAGAGGAGAGGCTAGGGGCGAAGCACAATTCTGCGTTCAACATATCCTTTATGTGCCCATTGTCAGTTAGACAGCAGATCTGAGTCCAGGGGAGAAATCTACACTGTGCAGATAGAACTTGGGAATCAGCAGCTTTCCGGTGGCATTTAATGCCCTGGTAGTGCCTGACATCATCTAGGGAAAGAAAACAGAAAGGATAAAAAAAGGAGATGGGAGGAGAGAAAGAGTAAAGAAGGGAAGATAAGACAACTCAGGCTCAGATGACGAGATGCCTCAAACTTTAAAGGTTGCTCAAGATGAAAGAGCCATCAAAGGAAACTGATAAAGGTGTTGGGTCAAGAGAAAGTTGGCTTTGTCTGTTTTACTTTTGTGGCTTGTTTCCTAGCATGAGGGCACTGTGATGTATATGCATGCTAAAATAAATGTTGCATTAGAGAGAGCACCGGTTATGATTTAGGAGAGAGAGAAATAAAGAAGTAACATTCTTAGAAAGGCAACAAAGGATGGACCGGGAGGGAAAAAAGTAAAATTCTCTTTTTATCTGAACCAAGTCTGAAAAAGTATCTCTTGTGGTCCCAAGGCAGAAGAGAAATGTTAGACCTTTTCCTTAGCCTACTCCTTCTTTGCTAATATGTTACACAATTTTAACCTAATAGTGCATCACTTAACATTATGTGTATTGCTTTTTCTTTTCTGATTCATTTTTATGGATTAGACCCAACTTCAAACTAAAATTATCTCAGACAGGAAAGGAAGGGGATCTAGTGAGAGGCCGTTAGGTGTTAGGGACGTGCCCTTGGAAGGGGTCTCATGGGCCTCCAGTCCGTCTGGCCCCCTGTCTTGCCATTTAAGGACTCCCTTGTGCGTGTGTTCCCACAATTGGGTGAACATGTCCTCCATTGGTCCTCGCCAGAACCAAGCCAATGCTGGTGCCATGCCCCTGATCCTCTAGAACTGTGGGCTAAATAGACCTCTTCTCTTTATTAAGTACTCAGACACAAGTATTTCATTATAGTAATAGAAAACAGACTAGTGCACACTGTGACATCATTTGCAGTATAAGCGACTGGCTAATATAGGTAAGTAACATGTTAAGTTTCTCAGTTTACTGTGGCTGCCATAACAAAGCACCAAACATTGGTTGGCTCAAATGAGAGAAATGTATTTTCTCACAGTTCTGAAGGCTGCAAATCCAACATCAAGGAGACTTCTCTCCCTCGTAGATGGCTGCCTTGTCCCTGGGTCTTCAATGGTCTGCCTTCAGTAGACGTCTGTGTGCAAGCTTTCTCTTTTTATAAGGATAGTGACCATTGGAATAGGGCCTACTCTAATAACCTCATTTGACTTAATTACATCTTTAAAGACCCTATCTCCATATTCTGAAGTACTGAGGGTCAGGACTTCAATGCAATATATGAGTTTTGTGGGGACATTATTCAGAAAGGATATGACAGTGTTTCCTGGTTGTTCATGGTACTTAGAATAGCAAAGCTCTCTTTCTGCATTCAAGCAAGATCACGTTCTAACAGAAAGCCTGGCCTCTTGCAGACACATCTTCTCAACTTGCCCCACTCTAAATACAATACACTTACTTGTCCGCTGCTTGTGTCCCACTGACTCACACACAGTGGGGGGCCACTGCAGTCCTGTGCTCCTGGAGGCTACTCGAGAACAGTGTGACAACAAACAGCAGACACGTCACAGGCATCTCCTCTGCTCACGCACATACTCCATGTACAAGAAACCGCACACGAAAAACACAACTATAAATGTGAAACTCAGAATATCCAGATTGTGACGGCAGCACACTAAAACACATGAGAGCTCTTCTGAGGGCAAGGTCCCACAGATACACTAAGCATGTTATAGGTGTCACCTAGCTGTAGTGACAAATGCTACATGTGAATGAGGCAGCAATGGGCATGGGATACTCATGTCACATGTGTCTCCTTTATTCACATCTATGCCGTATTGTCCTATCAGACTTCGTTGACAAAACACAAGCTCCAAAGCAAAATTATTAAGAATCTCAAGAGAGCAACGGCAAAGCATGAAACCCAGGGCCTCTCAGCAGCTGGCCCCGTGGACCGCACAGGTCGCACTCATGAAGCAGGTCTTGAAGACAGATGTGGCCACCCACAAAAAGTATTGGCCACATGGACAGGAAGCCTTCTCTGTTTAGCATCCCCTCTGAGTTGGCCCATAGCTATGGCATGGTTGGAAATTTCTTCATCTTTCTTAAAATTGCCATGAGGTTTCTGCAAAAAATATCAAATGCACCGGATAAAAGGATGTAGACCACAATATACCCATAAAATGAATAGATAAAAAATACATGATCTACAATATATGTTAATAACCATCCCTATTTCAGCTCCTACATAAAATACTACATAGTATGTATCATAAATATATCTTATAGACAAAGACATTAGATAAAATAAAACAATATGTTACCTGGCACTGGATATAAGTCATAACATAATAAACTGGTCTTGATTTTTTTAAATGTTCAATTTTATATCTCATCTTTATTTCATTAGCAGAAAGTATAGACAGTCAGCTTCCAAGCTGGACACCTGGGCGCCCTAACCTTTTCCTGTCTGGTCCTGCTGTTCTGTTTCTGCAATTTCAAAGTATGTGTCAGTCACTAGCGGTTTGTCAGTCCAGCCCCATCTGTGTTGTGGTTAGTGAAATTCTTCCCAGTGTCTGGCAATCCATTATTTGATACTCCTAGTTTCCAGTGTTATTGGAACTCTGCACCAATTTTTATGCTTCCAAGGCTTTTCAGTGGGAGTGGCAGGAAGGGTTAATCGACTAGCTGCCTTCAGAGCCAATAAATCCACCTGTTGTGTTGTCGTTTAACGACACAGAAAGAGCCAGGGGTTGTCTGCTGGGGTCAGTAAGCACATGCGGGCATACCACCTTAAACTATCGGAGTGCACATGTGTTTATGCACACACACACATGTGCAGTGTTATTCATGGGGGGGGGCACTGATTCAATAAAACACCCAGGAGTATATTCCATTCACCTGCCCCTCCCTCTACTACTGTATGTTAGACTCCTCTCCTCTCTCTCTCTCTCTCTCTCTCCCTCTCCCTCCCTCCCTCCCTCCCTAAACAAGACATACAATAAACATATAAATATGTAACATTTCAGGGATGGAAATGTTATAAAAATAAACAGCACTGGAAATTAGAGAATCTGGCGGAAGAGGCATAAGAGACAGGGTGCTGTTATAGGTAGGGTCACCTTGAACATCCTTGCTGATAGGGTGGGAGTTGAGAAGATGCCTGCAGGCGGTGAGGAAGCAGCCATACAGATATCTGGGGGGAAAGAGCTCAGAGGGAATAACATCAAATCAGAAGCTTCATATGTTCAAGGAAGAGCAAGGAAACCAACCTTCCCAGAGTACAGTGGGAGGGGACGATGTTTGAGATTTGTTTTAATTGTAAGATAAGAACCTGTTAGTGTGTTTGCAGCAAGGAGTGGCATGGTCCATCTGCTCCAGCTGCTGTATGGTGAGTAGATCTAGAAGATCAAGGGCTGAGGCAGGGAGAGCACTTAGGAGGAGCTATTATTAAACAGCTCAGGAGACAGATGGCGGCAGCCTATACCAGGGTGAGAGTGGTGGAGATGGGGAGGTATGGCCGGATGCAGGATGTAATCTGTTGGGTTTTCTAGTGAAACAGATTTAGGGTGTGGATGACAGAATGCCATCAAGGATGACTCTTGAGGTTTGTAGCCCAAGCAACTAGAAGAATAGAATCGCCAGCAATTTTACTAGTGTTTATTTTTTGTCTGTACTGTGCGCTTGAAAATATTTTATAATATAAACTTTGACTAGTCTCTGAAGATACCCTTTGATATTTTATTATTTCATTGAACGTGTCCCATGTCATATTATTTTTGTATAGTGATATAGATGGCACTTTTTCTTCCTTTATGAAAAAATGCATTGTGGGGTAAGTAAGCATTGATGTAATGACAAAGGACAGCCTAAAATTTAGTCTAATTTACAAAATAAAGTCACAATTTAAAATGCTGCTTTCCTTGACTACTAAATGATGAAATACATGTGGCATAACTCACAATTAATGGTTGTGACTCTATTGTCCAATAGATCACATTTACATTCTCTGCATGTTCTTTCTCCAGAGACCTCAAGAATAAATGAGCTTTCCGTATTTTCCAAATGCAAGCTCACCGTAGGCTACGGTTTTAAGTGGAAACTACTTCAGAAACTGTACTCTTTTGGAAAGATGCATAAGCAGAGGTGAATTATAAATATAGGGTAACCATATAATTCACCATCCACACTAAGATGTTTTTAAATGTGAAAAGAGGTGTTATAATTATTGCACTGTAATAGTGGGCGTCCTAGTGGTGGAGATACAGAAGCTAACCTAACAATAAGTGGGCTCCAAACACATCATCTTCTATAGAAGCCTTAGGGGGGTAACAAACACAGACCTGGTCCACGCTGGGTTTGTAGGATGAGAGCTTTAATGTAATGCTGGGCCACGGCAACTAGAGTTTCCAGGAAGAGGCAATAAAGATCCTGGGAGAGTCATCAGGCTTGGTGTAGTATCATGGGCAGTAATGAGAAAAGAATGGCAATATCAGGGTCTGGCCAAGAAAGCAAAGATTTTGACAAGGCTGTCCTGTAAGGATCGTCAGGGAATCTGAGTTGAAGTCCAGCCCCAGCCAGAGTCCCTCAGTCCCACAAGGAGCCCTCAAATGACTTAGACGGACAAAGTGTCCCAATCTTTCCTTATTATTGGGCGCAGTAGGATTCTTAGTATCCTTTTTTTTTTTTTGCCTAAATAAACCTTGAGAAGGCTACAGTCTCAACAAGAAATAATGTCTGAAAGAGACCAGCCATCTATATAAATCACTTTGCAAGAATAGAAATCACAAGACATGGGATAAGTCCTACAACATAATAAAATGTCAGAAGCTATCATCAGACGCAAAGTTTATATTATAAAATATTTTCAAACACACAAAAAAGTACAGGGGAAAAAATAAACACCTGTGAACTTGCCAATCATCTTTGCCAAATTCCAATGTTTTGCAATATTTGCTTCAAAATCTTGTTTTTCAGAAGTAAAATATTACAGAATGCAGCTAAACTCCACTGTTTACCCTCCTCCCACACATCTCATTTCCCTCCCTCCCTCCACAGGTGTGACCCCCATTCCAATCGATCGCATGCTTCTCATTCCTATGTGCTTTTTCATAGACTTTGACTAAATATGGAAGTATGCATTTAACTGTGCTATCCTATTATTATTATTTTTTATTAACTTATTGTGGGGGGGGACTGGGGATTGAACCCAGGGGCTTTCTACCTCTGAGCTATACCCCCAGTCCTATTTTGTTTTTGTTGTTGTTGTTGCTGTTTTCTTTTGAAACAGTGTCTCACTAAGTTGTGGAGGGCCTCGCTAAGTTGCTGAGGCTGGCCGCGAACCTGCAATCCTCCTGTCTCAGCCTCCCAAGTACTAAGATTACAGGTGTGCACCACTGCGCCCAGCTTAACTGCACTATTCTTATGAACATCTTCAAACTCTGCTTAAATGGTGTTGTGATATTTGTAGTACTTTGAAACTTGTTTTTTTTTCTTACCACATTATATTTATTTTTAGTTGTATACTTTTTGATACTTGTAACTCCAATTCATTATTTCAATAGCTGAAATCTTATAGCAATATATTACCATAAATGTATATAAACCTGGCATAGTGTCACACACCTGTAATCCCACTACTTGGGAGGCTGAGACAGGAGGATTGCAGATTCAACAACAGCCTCAACAATGTAGCAAGACCCTCAGCAACTTAGTGAGACTCTATTTTGAAACAAAAAATTAAAAGGGTTGGAGGTATAGCTCAGAGGTAGAATGCCCCTGGGTTCAATCTCTACTACCAAAAAAAAAGTATATATAATGGTATACAAACACACACACACACACAACCAAACACACACACACAAACACACACACAAATAGATGAAAGATACATACATAAATACATAGATATACAAATAGGAACTAATCTTTTTTTTTGTAGTATTGGGGATTGAACCCAGAGGCATTCTACCTTCGAACTACACCCCCAGTCCGATTTTATTTCTTATTTGTAAACAGGGTCTCACTAAGTTGATGAGAGTTTCATTGCTTGCTGAGACTGTCCTCGAACCTGTGATCCTCCTGTCTCAGCCTCCCAAGTACTGGGATTACAGGTGTGCACCACCATGCCCGACTAGGAACTAATCTTATAATGGATGCTTCAGTTGATTCCAATTATTAACTATTATAAATTCCACCAGCAACAGGTTGAGAATTTTAATTATTCCACATGCACGCCAACTTCTGAGTTTTTACTTTTTCAAAATTACTGCTCAGTTGGGTGTGGTGGCGCACACCTGTCATCCCAATACTTAGGAGGCTAAGACAAGAGGATTGCAGGTTCAAGGCCAGCCTCAGCAACTTAGCAAGGCCCTCATCAACTTAATAAGACTCTGTTTCAAAATAAAAAAATAAAATAGGGCTGAGGGTGTAGTTTAGAGGCAGAACGCACCTGGGTTAAAGTACCACACAAAAAAATAAAGACTATCTAATGTGTATGATAAAATCTGATTGTTGTTTAGTTTCCATTTCCGATACTAGTGAGATGGAGAATCAGTGTCATATGTTTGCAGGCCTCTCAGGGTTGCTCTGAAATTTCTGGCTCACATCGTTCACCTACTTTTCTACAATTGTTTTTATATATTCCAGACCTAACCACTTTTTCATTATGTGCTTCACTAATGCCCACCACTCCCTGGAATGTCTTTTCACTTTGATTCTGATGTCTTTTATTCCATGCAAGTTTTTCATTTTAACGAAAACAGATTCACTGAAATATCCCCTTTTTTGCTGATGCCTTTTGCATCTTCTTTTTAAATCTTTTCCTTCATCAAACTTAAACTTCTGTCAAAAGTATTGATGTTTTTTATTTTTACACGTATGCTTTAATTCACCTATTTTTGTGATTGAGATGAGGTAGGAATCTATTTTTTCCTCCAGTGATGTATTTTTTCTCTGTGATGTATTGAATCATCCACCCTTTTCCCCATTTGTAATACCTCCTCTGTGACATATACACAGATCTGTTCCTGAACCTTCTCTTCTATTAAATTGGCTCATTCTTCTAGACCAGAACTAATATTACTTAATTAGCTCAGCTTTATAACAAGTATCAATATATGGTAGGACAAGTTCCTTGGTCTTCTCATTATTCATCTTCAAAACTATCTAGCCAGTCAGGTGTGGTGGTGCATGCCTTGCAATCCAGCACCCGAGAGGTTGAGACAGGAGGATTGGTTTGGAGGTCAGCCTCAGCAATGTAGCGAGACTTTTAGCAACCTAGTGAGACCCTGTTTAAGAGTAAAATGTCTGGGGTTAGAATGGCCCTGGATTCAATCCCCAGCTCCACCAAAAAAAAAAAAAAAAAAACTATCTAGGTTATTCTTATTCTTTTATTTTCCACATGAACTTTAATGTCAGCTGCTTAAGTTCCATCAAAAAAAATCTACTGAAACTTTTATTGAAATTGCATGGAATTTATGGATAAATTTTGTATCTTTACATTAAGGCTTTGTATCAATGTATAAGTGCCTTTTTCTTTTTAGTCAAGTTTTCATTTATGTTATGGCAGATTCTACTTCTTGCCTTCCCAACAAATTTCCTTGTTTTCTTCTTTGATAACAAAACACAACTATTCTTGGAGATGGCCACGTGCCAGCTTCAGGTGATGAATACACAGTAGGCATTCAATAAATAGCTGCTACTTAACTATCATCACCCCGTGGTCTACCATTGGTAACCAAAACAAAATAAGCATCTATACAGGAGTGGACAGATTAAGATCCACAAGCTAGATCCTTCCTTTTTTTCTTTCTCTCTCTCTCTCTCTCTCTCTCTCTCTCTCTCTCTCTCTTTCTTTCTTGTGGTACCAGGGATTGAACCCAGAGGCATTCTACCTCTGAGCTACTCCTCCAGCCCTTTTTAATTTTATTTTTAAACAGGGTCTTACTAGGTTGCTGAGAGACTCACTTCACTGCTGAGGTTGGTCTCAAAGCTGCAATCCTCCTATCTTAGCCTGGGATTATAGGCATGTGCCGCCACACCCAGCTTACCTCCTATTTTTAAAGTGTCATTGGAGCATGTCCATGCCCCTTTGTTTACACGTGTCTACATCTGCTTTTACACTATCACCCCAAAGTCCAGGAATTACAAATGAGTCTGATTGCAAATGGCCACAACAGTCTTGCCAAGCCCTGGCTTGGACAGTATTCTTTGCCAGATATTGGCTTGGATGTTTCTAATCCTCTTTGCCAGATGATTACTGTTCCATTCTTCATTGCAGCTTACAGTGTCAATGGGACCCAGAGGCGTCTGACCAAAGGAAAGACTTTTAAATTCCAAATAAAGGCAGTGACTGTCAAAGAAAAGCTTGCTGTCAATAACTCTTCCATCCTTTCCTGATTCAGCTATGGACTTGATGCCTAGAGCTTTGAGAGATGCCTTGTAACGATGGGGAAGCTATGATAGAGGAGGGGCTGGGGGGAGCAATAATCTGAGGCGGCACAGACAGCTACACAATTTGCAGGACTCAATTAAAAAAAATGAAGATGTAGGGCCCTTGTTCGAAAAGCAGGGGGAAAAAATGTCATTTAAGGTACTAAGAGTGGGCATGGTAGCATATACCCGTAATCCCAACTACTTAGGAGGTTGAAGCTGGAGGATAACAAGTTTGAGGCCAACCTGGGCAACTTAACAAGCTCCTGTCTCAAAACAAAAAATAAAAAGGCTGGGATGTAGCTCATTGACATGACTGGGATGTATGCTAGTGCTTGCCTAGCATGTGCAAGGCCTTGAATTCAAACCCCAATACCAGAAAAAAAAAAGAGTTACTAAGATATAAAATTTTTCCCGTTTTTTCCATGGTCTCTTTCTCAACATGTCATAATATTTTTATGTGCTATTTATGTTCATTGTAAAGAAAACTTAAAATATTAAATTATTAGCATAAATGTTATCATTTCTTTATATTCTGCAATGCCAGTTTTTTTAATGTAACCCAAGAACATTTGATTCATATGCAGAACCATCAAGATTACACTATTTGACTTTTACTACATGCATACATATGTATTTCATTCTTACCAGAACAATGGAAACGCTGCACTACACTAACTCAATTTCATATTTTGATTCACACACATTCTACCAATGTTCTCTACCTTAATTTACTGATAGGTAAGAAAAGACCAAAAAGGAAAAGTGCAATAGGATGCCCTAGTTTTCCCTTTCCTCTATGTTATTATTTTTAGTATAAATGAAATGGCTAATAGTATTGACCTCAGTAAGGAGAGAGATGGTATGGCTCATTGTTTGTCCATGTTTCTTATAATGGTCCTGCCTCCTTCTGTGTTGAGAGCTAGTTCTGGTTCAAATGGAGAGTACAGACTCTCTCGACGGTCATCTCCCATGCTCAGAGATGAACCCGTTCAACTTGTGCTCATTTTGCGTCTGGCCAAACTCCATGCATCTTGGGTGCACAAGACTTGAGTGTTCACGGGATATCACAAAGCCGACATGCAAAAGAAGTGACAAGGAATGGTGGACACTCACACGGCAGGTCTCTCCTCTGCTCCCATGAATGTCCCATTGTCCTAGCAGACTTCATTTATTACACATAAACTCTCAAGACTCTCAAAGCAGCAACAGCAGGGCATTGCACCAGGCATTGGTCCTGTGTGTGTGTGTGTGTGTGTGTGTGTGTGTGTGTGTGTGTGTGTTACTGGGGATTGAACCCAGGGGCATTCTACCTCCGAGCTACACCCCCAGCCCTTTTTATTTTTATTCTGAAACGGAGTCTCACTAGGTTGATGAGTCTCACTACTTGCTGAGGCTGTCCTCGAACCTGTGATCCTCCTGTTTCAGCCTCCCAAGTGTGCCACCACACCCAGCTAAGCATGGGCCCTTCTGAGTGAGTTTACAGATCACATGTCCCTGAGGCCAGCCCTAATGACAGCAAAAAAGTGCAAAGCCTAAGACATTGCTGACATTGTCAAGCTGTCGAAATGAATTACCTTCAGACATTTTCTTAACTAAACAATAAATGTCCTTAAGATTTAAGTCCAATTTTCTAACATCTGAAACCACTCCATGTCCTTTGTTAGATTTATTCCTAGGCACTTAGAGTTTATGTTGCTATTGTAAAATGTAACCTTTCAAATTATATCTTTTCTAATTATTTGTTGTTGTGGCATGTGAATACAATAGATTTTTGTATACTGATAGTTTATTCAGAATCTATTGAATTCTCTTATTGGTCCTAATAAGAGTCTCTTGGATTCTCTTAGATCCTCTTGGGTTTTAAACACAAATTCATAAATGTAATATATTAATATTGAAAGCATTGTTGCTTTCTTTCAGTCTTTATGACTTTTATTCTGGTCTTACTACAACTAGCTTGTAGTTCCAGTAAAACGATGCGCAAGTGTCCTGCTCTGGTTCCTGACTTCAAAGCGAATTCTGTTCATCAAGAGGAGTGCTATTTGCCACAGAATTTTGATGAATTCCTTTTATCAAGTAAAAGAAATTACTGGTACTTCTACTTTGCTAAGAGTTCTTATAATAAGAAAATGCAGAGTTTTATCAGGTGATTTTTTGCATCTATGGAGATAATTAAGTATTTTGTGTCATTCATTATATATTTAGAGAATGGCACCAAGAGATTCTTTACTTTTAAGCCTCTTCATATGTCTGAGCTCTCCCTAACTTGATTATGATGCATTATAAGAATGCATCACCTACCCACACACTCACATACACACCCATACACAATGGCGCACACACACACACGAATTCAATATGAACATCTAGTTCATAAATATTTTCAGATCCTAATCTTCCTGTCTTGTGCAATTCTTACCTGGTTTTGTTACCAAGGTTATATTAGCCTTATAAAAGGAAGTGGAAGCATTTCTTCCTTGTTTACTCTCTTGTTCAGTAATTACTCAATAATTTATTTATTTAACACATGTTTATTTAGGATCTGCTGTAAAATACAGGGATTATTTATTCCTTAAATGCTCAGAAGAATGTGACTATGAACTGTATGGACCTTGTGTGAGTCTTTTCTTACCTACTTTTTGCCATTCTTGTTATATTTTTAACTGCTAATACAGTATCTTTGCTGGTTTCTTCTTGATGCAATATCAGTAAGTTAAATTTTTTCCTAGATATTTTCCATTTCACTCAAGTTTCATAGTTATTATATATCTTGTGCAATTTTGTTACTTCGTTGCATTATTATGTTAATTATTTTTTATTATTTTAATTGATGAATAAAAACAGTATATGGTACAGAATGTGCTGTTTTGATATAAAGAGCTAAGTTTTCAAATATGTGGTAAACTTCATAACTTCATCATGATGATGATTATATTTCTTACACTTATAAATTTATAAATCCAAATTTCTACCCAATTATAAACTTCCTTGGGCCAGGCACTAGAAGTATGTATGTGCCTAGAATCAAGTACATGGTAGACAATCGTGTACAATTTGTTGAGTGAGCAAATGAATTAATAAATGAATAAATGAATTTCTATTTAAAGAACACTATGTGGAGCTTTTTTCTAATCTTTGGCTAATAAGCTATTTCAGTATACTTTTCAACTTCACATATTTAGTATTTTTTATTACAATGCATGAATTAAAGCATCTAATATGATAAGCAGATTTAGGAAGATTTAATTGCATTTAAGAATAATTCAAATTCGTTTCAAATAATCATTTTATTACTTACATAATATTTTATATTTTTAGTGACTTAATATCCCAAAACCAAATTTTGCTGCAATGTGTTCAGAAAGTTTTCTTTCTTTCATGAAAATGGAAACTTTCTATCCAAGTAACAGTTGCTAAGGGATTTGGAATGGAGATTAGCATAGATTTGGGTAGCACAAATGATCCTTTGTGCATGGTAAACAGTCTACTTTTCATTTAAAAAATTAATATCCGTGCCTGTGATGCTCACTAAGACTAGTTTGAAAATAAGCTAAATATAATCCTCTTCTCTTTAATTTCCATGAGGCTAGCACCAGTTGATCTGATTGTGTAATGTCAAAAACTCAGGTTTTACTGGCTGAGTGCACAGAGCCTCTACATCCTCCTGCTAACAGAAGTCTTCACCAATTATTAAAACCTCCATCTTTTTAAGGAGGTTCTGAAAAGACACTCAAGATCAGGCAGTCCAAGGAATCTTAAAATAGAAACATTTTAATTTTGCTGTCTCTGAATTTTGAAAATTATCCAGATATATTTTCTTACAAAAAGTTCTATCATTGTGTTTCAGAGAACCCCATGCTTCCTACCAATCTTTTTAGATCCTTATCTCTTTTTCCCAGGGAAGCATGTCCAGTACCCTCATTTTCACTAGCTACAAATCTACTGATCCAGGACCCAGGCCCAGCTCTACCAGGGAGTTCTTCCTGGCTGCCTCCACTCCAGGGCTAGGGGTATACCTTGATGGACAACCAGGAGTCTTTTCTGGGACCAGCTTCCTAGGGCTCAGTGAATACCTCTGACTCCATGCATGTTCTAGAGATTTCCAGGCTCATCCCAAATCTCCAAATAACTCCACCTTACAAACAAGCTTTTCTCTTTAAAAGTACTCCTCAAAGACTGCTTTATCACAGCCACAAAGGACAGTCATGTGAACCATGGAACTTTAGACTGTCCACCAAGAGATAATAGAGCTATTCCAACATGCACAGTGAGAACTAAGAACCCACAGAGAAAACATGACTAAAAAATGAATTGTTAATCAGATAGTGGCTAATATTTCACGAGAATGTGTATTGATGTAAGAGGAATAACCTTAGATATTAAAACACTACACCTTTACAAGCTTTGTGACTAATATTCAGCAATATTTGTGGAGCATCTGTTGGATAGTTGGCATACTACTAGTTCTTGTCAAGAACACAAAATTCATGTCTCTGTGGTATTTATAATTCATTGAGAATGATACCATAGATTCTAAAATCATGTTACAAAATATAATCTGAATTAGTTTGAATTCTACAATTTATTCTTATATCATAAGAGCATTTATATATTCTTTGCAACTTCTAGATTTCTAGCTTTCTTTGGAGAGAGGGGTTAAATTTCTCTTACACCACAAGCAACTGAACTACAATGAAGCATAGTAACACTGGAGACTTTATAGAAGAGAGAAAGATCATGACACTGTATAATGTAAGGAGTAGGCCAGCAATTCTCAAACTTGACTACATTGGCAGGGATAGCTACATAATTTGTGGGGTCCCTTGTTCAAATAGGAAAAAAAGGTAGTAAAGCATGAAGCTTTTTTCCTTCCTCCCACATTCTCTCTCTTGACTATCAATAGAATTCATATTTGTTACTTAATAGTGTTCTAAGAAGAATTAAAATCTCAAATGATGACTATGAATTATATCATTTTCTTTATATTGTACAAAACCAGTTTTAAATGCAAATGGAAGAGCATTTGTCTCATGTGCAGAGTTACCAAAATTACTCAATTTGCATTTCATAGCCTGTGCAGGAATATGTATTTTGTTATTACCAGAGCAGTGGAAATGCTGCACGAAACCAAATTGTCCTTATTTAACATCTCACTTCACATGCATTCCATCTACACTCACTAGTTTCAGTTTAGGGACAACTTAAGGTCTAAGAGAAAAGGGGACTATGGGTTGCCCTAGCTCTCCCTTTCCTTCTATGGAAGGGAAAGTCTCTGTAAATGACATAGTTAATGTAGGGAGTGACGTAAGTAAGAAGGGATTTGATAGGGCTCCTTGGTCATTTGTAGTTCTTAAAACATTATGGCCAGCTGGGCATGGTGACGCACGCCTGTAATCCCAGAGATAGGAGGATCCCAGGTTCAAGACCAGCCTCAGCAACTTAGCGAGCTTCTCAGCAGCCTAGTAAGATCCTGTTTTAAAATAAAAAAATAAAAAGGGCTGGGAATGTAACTCAGAGGTAGAATGCTCCTGGGTTTAAAAAAAACAAACATTATTGCCTTCTTTCTTTGAAGCATGTTCTGGTTTGAATGAACAGTGGCCTCTCTGGGCTGTCAGCTCCTGTGCCTACTCAGTCACAGATGTAATGCACCTGGCTTGAACTCACTCTGAGTCTCTCTGAGCCCCCAGGTGTTGCGGGGCCACCAGAGCTCAACAGGCATGCAGCCTAGGGAAGGCCAAGTGGGATGGTGCAGCAAGGGAGCAGTGGACGTACGTACTGCACACCTCTCTGCTCAGCTGTTCCATCAGCTTCCCAGTTGAGCAGGGCATGGTGGTGCAAACCTGTAATCCCAGTACTTGGGAGGCTGAGAAAGGAGGATCTCAGGCTTTAAACCAGCCTCAGCAACGTAGTGAGGCCCTCCGCAACTTAGTGAGACCCTGTTGCCAAAAAAAAAAAAAAATTAAAAGAGCTGGGGGGTGTAGCTCAGAAGTAAAATGCCCCTGGTTCAATCACCAATACCAAAAAAAAAAAAAAAAAAGTCACAGTTGCAAAGATGCACGCTTATAATCCCAGTACTTGGGAGGCTGAGACCGGAGGATCCAGGTTCACGGCCAGCCTCAGCTACTTAGTGTGGCCCTCCGCAACTTAGTGAGACCCTGTTTCAAAATAAAGAATAAAAAATAGGGCTGGGCGTGTAGCTCAGAGGTAGAATGCCCCTGGGTTCAATCCCCAGTACCTCAAAAAAAAAATAAAATTATTATTGATTTCAAGACAATGACAGCAGAACCTTAAGCTAAGCATGGGTTCTTTTCGAGCACCAGTTCATGAATCCAGGCATGTACATTGGCCTCACCTATGGAGCTTTAAGAAGTGCTGATGCATAAGATTCACCCTTTAGAGGTTGCGATTTAATTGTAGCTTTGGCCTGAACATCAGAAAATTTATAAACGCACCAAAGATTCTAAAAGCAAGCAATGTTGAGAACCTCTGGGATTAGAAGGTTCTAGCATTATTTTTTCCAAGTGAATTAAAGAACTAAGTAATAACGAAAGGGGTACCCATTGGGACCATGGATCCAGTGCTTGCTCATCAGCATGTCTGGAATGAGCCTTTTCACAAATCTTTCTGTAATAAAAACTAATCCTTGTTAAGAGGACATATTGATATCACTTAACAAACTTATCATTATAGTTATTACAGCATCATTGTTTAAGAAGGGAAATGGGAAAGGAGAAGGAAGAGAAGACAAGCAACTAAAATACCCAAAATAAGAAAATGATTACGTTATTGTACATTAATGTAATGAATTACTATGCAGTTGTTTTTTTAAAAAAAATGTCTACCTAGATGCACTGACATAGAAAAAAATCTGTGACAAGGAAAAAAAGTAAGTTTGGAGAAACTACTTATTTTATTCTTATGAAATATAAATTAACAAGTCATCCTTCTTTCTCCCTGTGTATATTTATAGGCTAAGAAAAAATCGGAAAGAACATCAACTAACAAGATAACTGTTGTAAACTCTGCGAAGTGAAATTTGTACAACTTTCACTTTTTGCTTTATAAATTTCTATTTAATTCGAATGTGTTAAAATTATGTATTAGCAAAGAATAAGAAAATAAAAAACATGGATAGAAATATAGCAGGGAAAGACACTAGATATGGGTTCCATAAAGATTATTATTTTTTTTTTTTTTTGCAGTACTGGGGATTGAACCCAGGGGCATTCTACCTCTGAGCTCCAACACAGTCCTATTTTTTATTCCTTATTTTTGAAACAGGGTCTCATGAAGTTGCGGAGGGCCTCACTAAGTAGCTGAGGTTGGCCGCGAACCTGGATCCTCCGGTCTTAGACTCCCAAGTACTAGGATTACAAGCGTGCGCCACCATGCCCGGCCCATAAACATTATTTGATTTCACACATTCATTTTCTATAGATTATGAAAAAATATACTTGAGTTTGTCCATCAGAAAAATGGGAACGATGTCACATATCTTTTTTTCGCAGTTATGTGGAAGTATTATGTATTGTCCAGACATTAAATATGAATTCAGGCTAGTATCCTCACAAATATCTAGTGCACATTTGAACTCTGGAATATTCTAATTCTATATAAAATATTGTAAAACATAACTAAAACTAATATGAATTTCCTGATTTTGTTCTCTGGGAGAAAGCAAACCATAACCCTTAGGCCAGGGCCACCATCAAAGAATTTATGATTTACATTGCAAAAAGCATGAGGTTGGCATTTTAGGATATTTAACATGGAAGAGTTTCACTCAAGTTCTTGCTATTGTTCCCAAAGATGTCCTTATTCTTTCAGAAAAAGATAAATGGTTGCAATTGTCCCTATTAGGATGGAGAATAATCAAAAGGAAAGCATTTCCTCACTAATTCCCATCTCCATAGAAACTGCTCAACTCCCCAGCTCCTGCCGGCGTGCATCAGTCAACAGAGCTCTCTGATACTAGGCAGTCTGCGCCAGAAGGCTGCGTTCTCTCACATTGTGATACCTTGAAGGGTGAGTTGAAAGAACAAAAAGACTTGTGCCAAAGTTTTTAAGACCCCACTGCATCAAATTTAAATCCTTCCTGTATTTTTTTCATGTTTCTAAGAAACTGTGCTTAACATGAGTTAAAAAGGCCCCTGCGAAATGTGCCTGTTATCAGAAGGCCCTTCATCCTGAATACCCTAAACATCCTTTTCTGTGACTTACACTCAAATGGTGCATTGATAAGAATTTCCTCTCTTCTCTAACTTTTAAAAATATGCATATCATCAGAAGAGGGAGGGGACCGTGGGAATATTTACCTGCTCTGTTAAAGAAGTCACTTTAATGTGGAACAGATGCATGCCTACCACTCACTCCTGTGTCCTCCCATTCCCATTTAGAACACAAGTTGGGCGATATTATGGTAAATAGCCTCAGTGTGATTGAAAATAATTTAACTCAGTGGCTAATTGGATTTAATAATTACACCACAGGCTTAAATGCATTGAGGTCCACTGACCTGAAAAAGAATTATCAAACTAAAAAGCTAGGGTCAGTTGAATTGATAGAACTCTAGAGCCAGTATTTTAGATGTCACGTAAAGTGGGATTCTAATCCTAGATTTTTGCTGGGAATAAATTGGGAAACTTTAAAAAAAAAATAGACACCCCCCACCATCTCATATCTAATGAATCAGAATCCACATGAATGAAGTCCAAGAATCTGTATTTTTGATATGCTAAATTATTTATGATCGACTAAATTTAGAGACTACCTTTCCAACATTGCCTGTTGCTCTCTCCACTGACTGTCTTACACATGATAAAACTGATATGTGGATGCCTCACTCAGAGGCTGCAGACCTGAAGCACTCAGGGGCAGATGAGTGCCAGAAAGTAGAGTCCAGTGAGGACAACAGCCACCAAGACAGCACAAGCTCAGCTCAAGGGGCAGCATTGCTCAGCTCTGGTTAAATGTCCTTCTGAAAAATGCAGGTCCAACGTCAACTACACCCCCAGCCCTATTTTATTTTTTTACTTTGAAACAGGGTCTCACTAAGTTGCGGAGGGACTCACTAAGTACCAGAGGCTGTCCTTGAACCTGCAATCCTCCTATCTCAGCCTCCCAAGTAATGGGATTACAAGCGTGTGCCACCATGCCTGACTTGTTTTTGTTTTCAAGAGAAATTAGAAGTCTAAGTTTTTTAGATGAAATTTTCCAATTTTCTAAATACTGTAGGAAAAACAAAACATGTAATTGGAGTGAAACTTGGTCTTTAGCTGCCAGTTTTCCACCCCCTAAATAAACAAAGTGGTTTATCAAAGATCATTCATGCAGCATGGGGCAACTATAGAAAGTAATTGAAGTGGTATGGAGCCCAACACAGAATTATTACCTCTACCTGTGCTTTCATTTCTTCAAGCAACAGCAATTTGTAGCCAGCCGGGCATGGTGGTGCATGCCTGTAATCCCATTCCTCTGGAGGCTGAGACAGAAGGATCACAGGTTGGAGGCCATTCTCAGCAACTTTAAGGAGATCCTGTTTCAAGTTAAAAAATAAATAGGGCTGGGGGTGTAGCTCAGAGGTTGAATGCCCCTGGGTTCAATCCCCAGTGCCACAAAAGCAAATAAATAGAAAAGAGCAACTTATAGGAAGAGATGGTATGATCTTTACATTTCCTCCCAGCTCTGATCTATGATTTTATGCTAGTCAACATCTAGAGTTCTTCTTTATAGTGATTTTGTATCCTTCTTTTACATGACTTTCTTGGCATTTAAAATGGCAGTTTACTCTCAGGTTAAAGTAAAAGGTACTATCTTAATGAAAGCATCGAACCATTCCTATAATTATGTCCTCCACTTCGGAGCAATAATCAGAACCCTACTGCTTGGTGTGCATATTTTTATTATACCTGTCTTTGAAAAACATACTTTTTTAAAGTATGCATTAGCAACCTTAATACTGGGCTTCAGGAAATTAATTAATTAATTAATTAATTAACTGTAAGTTGGGTGTATACTCTGAGCAGGTGAAGATGCAATAGGGCCCTAGCTGGCACGTGACCACTTCCTACCACATGCATGTGACCATTTGCTTCCAGCTCTTGCCCCACCCCCAGCTCGGGCAGCAGCATTTCCTCCATCCTTCCCACTTCCCTGAGTGACAGGAAACCCAGAGGCAACAATCCATGGCTGAGAAGTGCCCGAGGGAAAAGCTACTGAAAAGGCTTCCAAGGCGAACATGATCCTCAAGAGGCATGAAATTCCACACTCCACTTTCCCACATCCCTTGAAATCCTATCCTTTAGAAATGCATTTTGGTTGATTTACTGACTCCTTTTCAAATGTGAAAGCCCCTGGGAGGGCAGCACCTTAGGGTGGATTTGTTTAAAGGTTTGCTTTAATGGAGAGCTGCTGAAAAGCCACATGGTTTTTCAGAAGTAAATGCAGAGGAAAAGGATCATGGGGCCAGGGTCATTCTGGAAGGTCACAGACCCTGAGAGATTTGGAAAGAGTGGGGGCACCAAACAGAGCAAAAATATTTTCAAAGGCTGCTTGTGAAAAACAAGATAAGGAAAGAAACTAGAAGCAAACCCAAAGCAAACTGATCTCATCCCAAAACTTTATTGGGGATGTCTAGTGGAGGAGTCAGAAAGTCAGGCCCGGACACGTGGACACTGTTGCCTGCCATATTGGTCAAGTTTCAAAGTTCTAAAAAAAAGTTCTTTTTTAGCATATCTGCCCATCCCCCAACCACCACCAATTTGGGTTTTTTTTATTTTTTACATTTAGAGTTGGTAATTACTTTTTAGTGACTTATGTTCAGATTTTATGACAGCTGACCAGGGTTTGTTTTCAAGTCATTATAAAGATCAGTTATGGTTTTTCCATTAAGACCCAAATCAAGAAAAATCCTTAAATTGATTGCCCAGGCACACTTAATTCATTTTTTAATTAGTTAATGATTTTTCCTCAGGACCATCTCTGCATTATTGATATGTACTAGAAAAAAAAAGGTTCACCACTTTGTTGTTTTAATACCAATAAGTGTTGAAATGACAGTTGTTAAAAGTAGCTGAATTTCAGGGCTTCCTCTAGCCTGGGTGCCAGCTCATCCCAGACAGAACCATTGGAGAAATAGGCTCCCAGTGCCCATGGCCTTTTCTTTTTCTTAAACAAATACAGGTGTGTCTGTTACAGTAAAAACAAATTCAACAACAATAATGACTGTAATGCTTCTTTCCTCTTTTTTTTGTTTGTTTTTTGTTCAAAAATAATTTATTGTGGTTCTGGGGTATAGCTCAGTAATACAGTATATGCTTAGCATGCATGAAGCCCTGAGTTCAGTCCCAAGCACCAGGAAAGTTAAATTAAAATTAAATAATTTATTGAATACCAAAGTCATCTCAGGCAT
Organism: Glis glis; assembly: GCA_004027185.1. Classification (NCBI taxonomy): domain Eukaryota; kingdom Metazoa; phylum Chordata; class Mammalia; order Rodentia; family Gliridae; genus Glis; species Glis glis. Next base: position 44,158 of record PVJS01000881.1, on the reverse strand, counting down.
TGTTTTAGCCTCTTGGGATATAAAAATGAGTAAAACTCTATTTTTGTTCTTCTTTCCTTCTTTCTGTCTTTCTTTTCTTTTTTTAGTGATGGGGATCTATTCTTGTTCATATGTATACTTATGAATATGTGTATATATTTGATAATAATATATATTTGATAAATAAATATATATGATAAAAATCTCATGGCCATTTGAAAAAGTTCGATAACTTGCCCAAGGCCTTCCGGAATGAAGGCATTAACAAATTTTTCTGTCAGAAGAGAGGGGAGAGTGGTGAGCTCACTCCCATTGAAAGAGTCAGGAAATCCCACAGAGAATACATGTGAGCTGTGACAAATGATGAGGGGTTTGCTAAGGAAAAGAGGAAAAGAGGGACTGGGAGTGTAGCTCAGTGGTAGAGAGCTTGCCTAGCATGCACAGGCCCTGGGTTCCATCCCCAGCAGCAGGAAAAGAAGAAGGAAAGGGTATATGGGCAGTAGGAATAGGCTTTGCAAAGACAAAGAAGTAGGATTAAGGACATGTGGATTGGCTCCACGTGACTATAAACTAGTTGGAGATGATAGAGAGGTGGGTTGAAAGAGCAAATTTAGTCTCAGAGGGACAGGTTCACAGCTTAGCATGCCATGCTACTAAGTTTGGATTTAATTTGAAAGAAAATGGGGAGTCTTTAACAAATGTTAACCAAGATCCAAATTGTGTCCCACAACTATCTTTCTAGAACTGGGGGTGGGGTGGGGGTGAGTGGAAAGAGATAGACTAAAGGTAATGTTTCACATATGTCTATTTTAATTCACTCAAGAACTCTGAGGAAGGCAAGACAGGAATCCAGAATGAGAAAGTTCAATGACTTGCCCAAGGCCATGTGACAGACTGAGGGCTCAAACCACATCCTCTGATTCTCGTTCCAGTGAGAGCGCTCTGGCCGCAGGGCTCTGCTTTCAATGTGGCAGCCTTGGCTCTGACTCGATGCCATTTATAGTTGGTCAGTCACTATTTTGGGCACAATACCTTCGCTATCTCTTTTAGCTCTCAATCAAATCTGTGACACATAAAGGATTATCCCCATTTTATAAATAAGGCAACTAAGGGCTGAAGAGGGTAAGCAAGTACCCAGGAGGACAATAATCAGTCACAAAGCTGGGACTCAGGACCAGCTCTCTCTGATTCCAGAAGCCTGCTTTTAGCCAGTCTGCTGAAGTTCCTCCCAACATTTAAGAAGAAAACCAACAGCACACCCCCAGGCTGACACATGAGAGGCCTTCTCAAATGTTGGCTACGTGCTGAATGAACCGTTGACTCACGTAGCAAATTAGTGGCAGAGCTACACCTAGAAAAAAACCAGGTCTCCCTCCAGCATTCCTCCCATGACCACACTGGGCCGCAATCTACTTTGGGCCTAATTTAGATAGACGAAGTTGTCAAACTCACACTGAGAGAAGTTACAGAATGTCTGGCATTACATTCAAATCTCAGACCCTTTAGTTCAATCTTTCCAAACCTCATCTCCTTTCCCGTATACCACCAACCCAGTGGGGTGGCTTAGGCAGGAGCTGACCCTTTAAATGGCCTAATAATCAGATCTAGAAAAGTCCAACAGTAGCATTGGGAAGCCAGAGGAGATGAGAATACGGACTTTAACCAATGTTTTATTTTTCACATAAAATGAACTCAGCAAAATAATAGACAGTGAAAACATTTAGTAAAGAGAGTTCTCATTGCATACAATACTTTGAACATTACCTAAAACACAATTTCTCATGGAAAAAAAAAGTCTGGAAAAATGTGATTACACCACAAAGAAAATGAAGGTATATAATGAGGAGACATTTGTCTTCTAGAAATTTAACTGCAAGATAATTAAATTCAATGGAGTGTGTAATTACACTGCAATGAAACCCAACCTCCCTAGAAATTTCCCCTCTACTACCTCAGGGGAATGAGCCAGACCCTGTAGTTTTTCTCATTGGTGTTTTCTGTATTAATCTCGTCATGATTTGTAACAAAAGATCTCAGTATTAACCTTCAGGTGAGTTTCGCATCTGGAATTCCCGCAGAGGGGAAGAGTTGGTTCCATTGCTAGATGGGGCTTTCAGGGACCTTCTGGCAAGCAGGGGTGGCTGCAAGCAAGGTGGCCCTTAGCCTGAGACTGGTACTGCCAGAGAACAAAGGGTTTTCTCATTATAGGTACTGAATTGATAAAAATGTCTTTTTTTTTTTTTGCGGTACCGGGGATTGAAACCAGGGGCGTTCTACTTCCGCGCTACACCCCCGGCCCTATTTTTATACTTTATTTTGAAACCAGGTCTCATGAAGCTGCGGAGGGCCTCACTAAGTAGAAAGAGAGAGAGAGAGAGAGAGAGAGAGCTGAGGCTGGCCGCGAACCCGGATCCTCCGGTCTCCGCCTCCCAAAGTACTGGGATTACAAGCGTGCGCCACCACGCCCAGCAAAATGTCTTTTTTTAATAAAAAAGCTCATATATATCTATTTCACATTCTCATAGGCTAACCTCCTTAACTGACAGAGCATACTTTGGGAAAAGCATATTTTGTGATAATCTTGTTTTATTAACATTTAGTGGCTTATTAAAACTGTAAGGCGATAAGAGAATGCATTTTTCAGATGACAGTTGGATTTTTTTTAACCTTCTAAAAACTGTGGGACCCCCCCATACATTTGTGTTTAAAACATAATAATAACTTCATCTGCTTTTTTCTCCATATTGTTATCAGTGTTTTGAGAAAGAGATTCAGTGCATGTTGTCACTAATTTTCCTGCATCTTGTCTGAGGTTGTTTTCTTACTTAGGAATTGACAATCTTCTGGTTGTTTCTCAGCTAAGTTTTCGACCACGTGAGGAAGAGCATGGCCTGCACAGAGTCTTTGCTGGTCTTGGGATCGCGGCAGGTTCAAAAGAGCAAGTCAGACTCAGATATTCCTCCACCTTCCGGTTTCTTTCTCTGATGACACCCCACCCCTCCACCCCCCACCCCCGACTCTTAGGAGTTTGTGAATAAAGAAAACTATGAATTACAACAATAGTTGTTATGAAGAAAACCTTGGATACCATTTTTCTTGCCTTGCATCACATTTAATGTCTTTTCCAGGTAATAGGATTGGTGACACAATAAGAGAGGCATCTCCATAGTTTGCCCTGTTGAACAAGGCGTGAGAAATAGAAATTCCAAGACCACCATCTCAGTTAAGGCGAGGCTTTAATACCGCGGGGCTACCGTCCACCAGCACAGGCTAGAACGGCAGCCCCTTGTGTAGCTTACAGCTCCCTTTTTATAGAACAGGCTGGGGTACAGAAACAGATCTCTGCAGTTTGGGTTCAAATCAGCCAACCACAGAAAGTTTTCCCTTATTTAGAAGTAAAGTGATTAGTTTAGGGTAAGGGGTTAAACACAGAGGTGGGGGTCGGTTTTAGGGCTTTGTCCTGGGGCGGAAGTAAAGGCAGGAACTGGTTTTTCGGGTGTTGTCTTTAGGGGCAATAAGGGCAGGAACTGGTTTTCTGTCCTTGGGGAACTAGTCTTGTCCTTGTGGCAGTAAAGACATGGAGTTTAATTTTTAGGGTAGAAAACGAGGCTAAAAAATTACTTTTTCGGGCACATTATCACATTCCCTACTCCTGTTATTCACCTTTCTCAATCCTTGAGAAAGAGGCTTCTGCTTGTTCTTCCTGGGGTAAGGATAGGTAATGGGCTGGGCTATGAAGCACTTTTGGGCACATTATCACAGCCCCATCTGTGGTTTTTGTTGGTTTGCAGTGCTGGGGATTGAATCCAAGGCCTGGAGCCTGCTAGGCAAGTGCTCTACCAATAAGCTGCACCTCCAGCCCAGCTTCCTGGCTTCCGGGATGAGCAACAAACATTCTGGCAATTTTTGGATTCTCCAGGTTTCTGCTCTCAAGCTCTGAGACTCTGTGGGATCTAAATGCCTTCGCACCAGAACTTTCTACCCTGTCACTGCACCATTTCTTTCCCTGGGTCCTTACGTGGTCACTCAGTCCTGAATAAGAGGTTATATATATAAATTCAGAGAAGCAAGAGAAACTTCTCTCTTTCTCTCCCTCCCTAAAACAAAACACCAGCTTTGAGCAGTGAAATAGTGTGGTTGGTCGGAGGCCTGTTGGTTTCCAAAGAAACATGTTTATTTATTTATTTTAATTTATTATTATTATTTTATATACATATGTATATTAATTTTGTGAATACTGTCTTAATATATACTTTAAGGCAAGGATTGGGAGTTGTCTAGAGTGGGATGTTAAACCTGGGGGCGGAAATAGAGACTGACCTGTAGCATTTGTAAATACGCTACTATAATTAACACTCAAATCAAGTTCCTGCCTTTCACCAGGAATCCTGTGGGGCTTACAGATTAATGCAGAGTTAGGGTCCTTACTGTGATCCTCTTCAGGGAAATAAAAAAGGCAGGGGGCTTTAGGATTAGGATCAGAATAAGAACAATAGGTCTTAATGAAGTTTCTTTTTCCCCCTTTTTCCTTTTTTGAACGAGGACTTTTTACTTCAATGCAGGAAGGTTTCACGAAGGATAAAGAAAAAGATTCCTTGTTCTGTTTGTGTACAGGCACCATTTAATGACTGCAGGTCACAATATATCAGAAAAGCTTGGTCTTTGAGGAAAGGGCTGGATTTCAATCTAAGGAGGATGGTTAAGAGTCTTAGAGAGAGGTGATCTAACCCCATTGTTCAGTTTTAGGTTTTTCTCAAGAGATTGCACCCCCCTGTCTTTGCAGGCACAAACTTTTCCTTGAGCTTTTAGCATGGAAAAAAAGGTGATTTTCCCCCTCTTTTCTTCTTTGTTTTTTTTTTCCTTTTCCTTCTTTCTTTCTATTTTTTTTTAAATAAGTGAAAATAATGAGTGGAATTACAAGTATACAGTGGTTGCTGAACAGATACCAGCCTACTTTCTTCTGACTACAGGATGTCTGTGGGCTCCAAGCAATTTACATTTCACTCACTCCCTGCCTACCCTCCCCATTACAGCGGCTACATTTACCAGATTCAGACAGAGGATTTCTTATGCTAGTGTATGGGTTTCATACCTATGAATGTGTCCACTAATTTCCATTCATGAGCATCTCCAGCTAGAAACAGAATTCTCATATAGAGTTTGAAGAATTCAAACATTAAATGGAAATAATTTAGCACTAGAGGACCAAAACCAGTAAATTTAAATTTTAAAATTAATTTAAATATTAAAATTATTTTAAATTACTTCATTCCTGGACACTCTTCTAAGAATAGTAATTTTGTTCTTCAATGTTCTCAGATTCTTAAACAACATTTTGTTTTCTTTTTTCAACTACATTTGCAAATTTGTAAAACGTATGGTCAGAAAATGAGCCTCTGATTTTTTTAAACAGAAGAAAAATCAGTTGTAGATTTTTAATAAGAGGTATTAACGTTTTAAAAATCTGCATTTTCCTTTGTATGGTTTAAACCATAAAGTGTCTAAACAGCAATTTTTTTGTGTGTGTGTGGTACTGGGGATTCAACCCAGGGGTATTCTACCCCTGAGCTCCATCCCCAGCCCTGTTTTATTCTTAATTTTGAAACAGGGTCTCACTAACTTGCAGAGGACCTCACAAGTTGCTGAGGCTGGCCTTGAACCTGCGATCCTCTGGTCTCAGCCTCCCGAGTACTGGGATTACAAGCGTCTGCCACCACACCATTTGAAGGTTTGAGTTCACCTCATAGATTCGCTGTAGCTTTCACATTTTTGTTGATGTTAATTAACCTGAAGAGGAAAGAGGGGAGATGCTGATTGTAGGAACTAGCAATTCTCCTCATGGGCAATGGCTTCCATTGTGTGCACAGAATGAAGGCCCAGTCACCCTGCAAGCATGAGACCCTCACCCTCTCTACAGAGCCCCACAATGTCTATCTGCTCTGCTCCCTCACCCCTTATAGGCATCATGCCTGCCCCTCTCTGAGCTGTTGCTCCTATCTAGGACAGAAACAACTTCAGCGTGGTGACACATGCCCATAATCCAAGTAATTGGGAGGCTGATGCAAGAAGATCGCAGGTTTGAGGCCAACCTCAACAACTTAGCAAGACCTTATGTCAAAAATAAAAAATAAAAAGGACTGGGAGTGTATCTTGGAGGTAGAATGTCCCTGGATTCAATCCCCAACATAAAAAGAAAAGAAAAGAACATTTGCTGAGGCATATATACCTTATCCATACGAATTACTTTAAGCACATCATTCTATTTAACTTTCAAGCAAACCCTATGAAGTAGGAATTTTTGCTTTTTAAATAAAGAAATTGGGAATTCCAAGATGGTGACCAAGGGAGATACCATGCTATGATCTCTCTGAGACTTGGATCTCAATCGCCGTGAAAGCAACTTCTCGACAGGAGAAGAAAAGCAACAAAAACTTGAACTAAACAACGAAAAGTTTGAAACGCGACAGAATCAAAGCCAAAAGACAGAACAGAGGAAAGTAAAAATCTCCAAGCGCCTTACCTGAGGGACGGCGGCGGCGCCATCTTGGCCGGACCGCGCCAGCCGCTCCCGGCATCGCGGCTCCACACACCGCGGGCAGAGAAGCCAGAGACCTGCTGTGAGCTCAACTGCAGATCAGCAGAGACGAAAGCGAGCAGCGGCTCCGCCACACTCAACACACCAAACAGCGGCCACAGCGGCTGCGGCGGCGCCATCTTGGCAGGACCTTGCCGGTGGCTGCCAATATCGTGGCTTCTATACAAGACCAGCGGAGACGCCAGCGACCTGCTGTGAGTCCAGCAGCTGCAGAATAGCAGCAGTGACAGCAGCAGCGACTCGCTCCATGCGACACACACCCGAACTGCTGCATCGGCGGAAGCAGCGGCGGCGCCATCTTGGTCAGACCGCGCCGGCGGCTACCGGCGTTGCGGCTTCTGCAGGCCACCAACAAAGCAACCAGGGAGCTCTTCTACAACCAGCACTGCAGAGCGTCAGCGACAGAAGCGAGCAGCAGTTCCATCCACGCTCGGCAGAGTCCCCAGGGCCCGGAGGCCTGACCAGAACCTGCGGCAGCGGCTGAGCCCCCCCCCCCCAGAGATTAAGAGCAGCGCTCAACGAGCAGCAGTCACCGAGCCGCCCAAGGGAAGACCACCCAGCGCGGCCACAGGGACTCGTGGGGTCTGGGACAGTGCGGATTGACCTGGCGGAGGTGGGAGTGGGGTCTGCTGTGGGATGCGGTAGACGCGTGGATAAACAGACAGTCCCTGGCGACATTTGGGTGGGACAGACTTGCAGCCGGTGGGTCTCAGCGCCCTTAAGAGTCCCCGGGGATCACCATAGGACATACAGCTGTGGTACCTGGGGAAAATTGGACCAAACCAGCCCTCTCTGTGGAAAACATGGAGTTCCGTGTTTGCAGAGATTCGGGTCAAAGTGACATCTGCCGTTTCTGTAGGCAAAGAGAGACACAAGCCCAGGGCCCCCTGCTGGTGGCACCTGCCATAGGTGTAGACAGAGAGGGACAAAGGGACAGCTCAAGTGGAGACCGCAGAGACCCACGCTTGCAGTGAGAGGGGCAATAGCAGCACTGGTCGCCTGCACGGGTAATAAGAAACACCAGGCAAGGGTCCCAATCACTGAAGGAGACCAAGAATTGGGGCTGCAAATGGAGGAGCAAGTGAGAATAACCATTCAGTAAAGGCTATTCACCTTTAAGGCTCACCTAGTAGCAACTATCTACCTCCAGAATAAGAAACTATAAAGGGAGAGAGATTAGACATAGGAAACCTACAGAGTGAGAGAGATATAGAGAAAATTTAAATCAACCAATAGCAATTAAAGAGATTGACGCAGCAATAGAGAGCCTACCATCAAAGAAAAGCCCAGGTCCAGATGGTTTCCCAGGTGAATTTTATAAAACCATTATAGAAGAACTAATCCCAATACTCCTCAATCTATTCCGTGAAATAGAAAGAAACAGGACCCTCCCAAATACATTCTATGAAGCCAACATCACATTAATACCAAAACCAAATAAAGACAGCTCAAGAAAAGAAAACTACAGACCTCTATTGTTGATGAACTTAGACGCAAAACTTCTAAACCAAATTCTAGCAATGCATTCAAAACCACATCACGAAAATCGTACATCATGACCAACTTGGGTTCATCCCACGGAGGCAAGGCTGGTTCAACATACGAAAAACAATCCATGTAATCCACCACATAAACAGAACTAAAGATAAAAATCACATGAACATTTCAATTGATGCTGAAAAAGCATTTGACAAAATCCAACACCCATTCATGATAAGAACACTGCAGAGAATCTGAATACAAGGAACATAACTCAACATCATAAAGGCAATATACAATAGGCCCACAGCCAATATCATACTGAATGGGGAAAAACTTTGAGAGTTCCCCTTAAAAACAGGAACAAGACAAGGATGTCCGCTGTCACCATTCCTTTTCAATATAGTACTTGAGACTCTAGCCAGAGGAATAAAGAAAGAGAAGGAAATAAAAGGAGTAAAAATCAGAAAAGAGGAACTGAAATTATCTCTATTTGCAGATGACATGATATTATACTTAGAAGATCCAGCACACTCAACCAAAAGGGTCGTAGAACTGATCAACAAATTCAGCAAAGTGTCTGAGTACAAAATCAACCTTAAAAAATCAGAAGCTTTTCTGTATGCCAACCATAAATCCACTGAAAAGAAATCCAGAAGACATTTCCACTCACGATATCCCCTAAAACAATAAAATACTTGGGAATAAACCTAACCAAGGAGGTAAAAGACCTCTACAAGGAAAACTATAAAACGTTGAAAAAAGAAATTGAAGAAGATCTTAGAAGATGGAAAAGTCTCCCATGCTCTTGGGTAGGCAGAAAAAATATCACCAAAATGGCCATTCTTCCAAAAGTGATCTACAGATTCAATGCAATACCCTTTAAATTACCAAAGTCATTCTTCACTGACATAGAAAAATCTGTCCTTAAATTCATTTGGAACAATAAAAAACCCAGAATAGCCAAAGTAGTTCTCAGCAACAAGAACCATGCAGGAAGCATCACAATATCTGACTTCAAACTATACTACCAAGCCATAGTAATAAAAACAGCATGGTATTGGCACAAAAGCAGACACATAGACCTATGGAGCAGAATATAAGACTCCGAAACAAACCCACACACCTACAGCCAATTGATTTTTGACAAAGGGGCTAAAAACACCCACTGGAAAAAGGATAGCCTCTTCAACAAATGGTGCTGGCAAAACTGGCTAACCATATGCAGAAAAATAGAAATAAACCCCACTTTCTCACCTTGTACAAGAGTCAATTCAAGATGGATCAAAGACCTAGAAATCAGACCAGAGACTTTGCAGCTACTTGAGGAGGGCATAGGTCCAACACGTCAACACATAGGCACAGGTAAAGACTTCCTCAACAAGACCCCAAAGGCATAGGAAATTAAAATGAGGATCAATACGTGGGATTGCATTAAACTGAAGAGCTTTCGTGCAGAAAAGGAAACAATCAAGAACCTCAACAGAGAGCTGACAGAATGGGAGAATATTTTTGCCAGCTACTCCTCTGATAGAGGACTAATCTCTAGAATATACAGAGAACTTAAAAAAAATCACCACTAAAAAAACAAATAATCCAATCAAAAAATGGGCAAGTGAACTAAATAGACACTTCACAGAAGAAGAAATACAGATGGGCAATAAATGTATGAAAAAATGTTCAACATCATTAGCAATCAGAGAGATGCAAATCAAAACTACCCGAGATTTCACCTAACCCCAATTAGAATGGCAATCATTAAAAACACAAACAACAACAAGTGCTGGTGAGGATGTGGAGAAGTAGGAACTCTACTACACTGTTGGTGGAATTGCAAATTAGTGCAACCACTTTGGAAAACAGTGTGGAGGATCCTCAGAAGAATGGGAATGAACCTACCATATGACCCAGCAATACCACTTCTAGGCATCTACCCAAAAGAACTGAAACCAAACTACCAGACTAATGCATGTGTATCTATGTTTATACCTGCACAATTCACAATTGCCAAACTTTGGAACCAGCCAAGGTGTCCATCAATAGATGAATGGATTACAAAACTATGGGATATGTACACAATGGAATTTTACACAGCCATAAAGAAGAACAAAATTACATCATTTGCAGGGAAATGGAGGGCACTGCAGGACATTATGCTAAGTGAGATTAGTCAGTCACAAAGAGTGAAAAGTCGGATGTTCTCCCTAATATGTGGAAGCTAGGGAGAATGGGACTTAGAAGGGACTCCAGACAAAGAAGGAGAAAACTTTAGTTGAGCAAAGAAGGCGACCTAACTGAGGGAGATGGGAGGGGGGAAGAGGGAAATACACTAATGCACATGATGTGTATACACAAACTTATCAGAGTCAATCACTATGCTGAGCAGGGAAAAGAGGGAAGGGGGAGGGAATAGGGTAGAATTTGAGGGAGGGCTAAATGAGCAATGTGTGCATGCATGCTTCTGATACTCTGACACTTATCAAAATGTATAACTACAATGCACCAATAAATGTAATAAAAATTTTTTTAAAAAAATTTGTATGAAAAGAAAACAATGGAGTAATATGTACAACATACTAATATATATTAAATGCTGAGGCTAAAAAGGCAAAAAAAAGAAAGAAAGAAAAAAAGAAATTGAGGTCCAGAAACTTATATTTATATGCCTTAGGTCACAGAGAAAATGAGTGGCACAATGTCCATGTTGTTTGTTTGTTTGTTTTTGTTTTTGTTTGCAGTATTGGAGATTGAACCCAGAGTCATTCTACCTCCAAGCTACACCCCAGCCCTATTTTTTATTCTTTATGTTTGAAACAGGTTTTCACTAAGTTGCGGAGGGCCTCACTAAGTAGCTGAGGCTGGCCGCGAACCCAGATCCTCCTGTCTCAGCCTCCCAAGTACTGGGATTATAAGTGTGTGCCACCACGCCTGGCTAGTCTTTATTTTTTAAACAGGGTCTCACTAAGTTGCGGAGGGCTTCGCTAAGTAGCTGAGGCTGGCCTCGAACCTGAGATCCTCCTGTCTCAGCCTCGCAAGTACTGGGATTACAAGTGTGCACCACCAAGTCCAGCTAATGTCCATGTTTTTCAAATGCAATGAAGCACCTTGGTTTTTGTATATATACTTGTGGGAGGAGTGCAAAGGGGGTGGTTCATAATACCTGGTGGAAGAGGGAGAGAGAGAGGTGCTAGAAAAGTTCACAGAAAATGTGGCAATAGCTGAGTCCTATAAGATGAGGAGAACCCAGAGTTTTCTGACTCCAAGACTGAAGCTGTTTGCAGTATTCACTTTCATAGTCTCCTCCTCTTTGTCTATCCAAATGCTGCCTGTCCTTTAGCACAAGCTCAGACTCTACTTCCTTCATGAAAACTCGCTGACCATCACTCTCCTTTGAACTGCTACAGCAATTATTTATTGGACAATTTAATTGATGAATAATAATATGTTACTTTACTTTGTCATTGAAAGGTGTTATAAATTTTTATGTGTTTTGTGGCTTATCACATCAAGTATACAGCAAGCAAACACTTTTTATTGTGTTTCTTATTGCACTTTTATCAGCCTCCCAGTTACTTAGATTATAGGCATGCATCACCACACTGAACTTGTTTTTGTCCTAGACAGGAGCAACAGCTTGGAGAGGGGCAGGAGTAATGCCTATTAGGGGTGAGGGAGTAGAGCAGAGAAGCCAGGTGTGGCCTACTCTTATAATCCCAGTACTTGGGAGGCTGAGACAGGAGGATCACAGGTTGGAGGACAGCCTCAGCAATTTAGCAAGACTCTCAGTAACCTAATGAGACACTGTTTCAAAATAAAAAGGGCTGGGGTGTTGGTCAGAGGTAGAACACCACTGGGTTCAATCCCCAGTAAGAGACAGAGAGAAAGAGAGAAAAACCTATCTTAGCATCCTAAAATAAAGTAAGAGAATAGACATTGGATTATACTAAGGCTACCCAATTGCTGTCCTAAAGAAAGTATAAATAGGGCCTGAAAACCATCCTTTGCCATAATTAATTGATGATTTTAGGCTAATGAGCCTCTGTTGTTGTTCACCATATCTATGCCCATGATAGTTGAATGGACTAAAGATGCCACTTCCAGCAAAGAGCATGGTTTTAAATATCTTAATTCTAGCCAGGTGTGGTGGCGCATACCGTAATCCCAGTACTTGGGAAACTGAGACAGGGGGATCAAAGGTTTAAGTCTAGCCTCAGCAATTTGGCAAGATCCCTTAGCAACTTAGCAAGACCTGTTTCAAAACAAAATAATAAAATAGGGCTGGGGGTGTAGTTCAGAGATGGAACATCCCTGGATTCAACCTCCAGTACAAAATAAATAAATAAATACCTTACTCTAAAAGAGCATAATAGCCGGGCGTGGTGGCGCACGCTTGTAATCCCAGTACTTTGGGAGGTGGAGACCGGAGGATCTGGGTTCGTGGCCAGCCTCAGCTCTTTCTCTCTCTCCCTCTCTCTCTTTCTCTCCCTCTCTCTCTCTCTCTCTCCTTAGTGAGGCCCTCCACAACTTTGTGAGACCCGGTTTCAAAATAAAGTATAAAAATATAGGGCCGGGGGCGTAGCACGGAGGTAGAACGCCCCTGCGTTCAATCCCCGG